>JANRMT010062861.1:2653947-2800327 GCA_026402145.1 Polypterus bichir lapradei | reverse complement strand
AGATAGATAGATACTTTATTAATCCCAAGGGGACATTCCCATACTCCAGCAGCAGCAGCATACTGATAATAAACAATATTAAATTAAAGAGTGATAACAATGAAGGTATAACAGACAATAACTTTGTATAATGTTAACGTTTACCCCCCCGGTGGAATTGAAGAGTCGTGTAGTGTGGGGTCTCCTCAGTCTGTCAGTGGAGCAGGACGGTGACAGCAGTCTGTCACTGAAGCTGTCTGATGGAGTAAGACAGAGACTCCCTGACTCCCAGAATGAATGCCAGTCTTGTGCTTCCTTGATGTGCCACTTGGGCCAGCAGGACGTTGTAGTGTAAGGGCTAACTCCTCTCTCATGTGCAGGCCTCTCTTTGACTAATGGTGTTTAGGCATTGAAATGTCAACCAACTCTGCTCTTGGCTGTGGCCCTTGGGTTAAGCCAAAGTTGTTTTTTTTGTCCTTGCATATTTAGAGCTTACACGTGATGATCCCAAGTGTTTGGTTTATTTGGATTCTAATCTGGTATTCTCTTAGTAGAACAAGCATACGAGATCTTATCTATTCTCTGGTACATTTGTGGTAACAAGTAACGTTCTCTTCTGACTAATAGACACTTGCTTTACCAGTAACATAATCAAAATGTTCTTCTCTTAATGTGGAGGACAAACCTTGAAACGTCATTCCAGATGTGGTCTTAAAGTGCATTTTATATCTTAGGAATCAGCCCTCTTCATTTGGACTCACATAGTATGGACAGTGCCATATGTAACCTAGTCAGGCTTTGGGTGTGATACCTCATTTAATGATTTGGAGATGACATGGCCTGTTCATGTTTAGATCTCTGCTCAGAGTCAGCAATGACTGCCTAATCTGTGATCACCCATCTGATTTCCTTTCTTTCTTCTTCTGTTCACAGGCCCCGCCAAATTACATTCCTCCAGATTACCCCATGGATGGTGAGTTTTACACAAAAGAGGATATGCCAAAAACAGCCTTAACAGTCACACTTAATGATGAGACTTGACCTGGCGAAAAAAACTCTAAAAACACACAGACGGCAAGTCAGCTTTCTGCCCAGCATTTTGACAGCTCACTGGTGCACATGGATGGCAAGGCCATTATGAATGACGTTCCTGTTGTCGAGTAATTTACATCCAGCACCCACCGATTATATTTTACATTCTGCTCGCGCTGTCCATGTCAACAGGGTTTGTAAATGAACTGCCCGAGAAAGTCAAATGGCCCCCAGGTCTAAACCACTAATAGCCGGATATTCAAGTCTGGCCCTGTTATGGCAAAGTGTGCAGATAAAACCAAATGGAAAGCATCCTAATGCCATCCCTGCATTTAATGACAAAAAATGAAGAGGATTTATTAAAATAACAAGCGTATGTGACGTTATAGTGGAAATTAATCAGATCATCAGGCCCATTAACCCTTTGAACCCCGGTGCTACAACATACCTCTGATGAGCCGCACATGCTTTGAATTGAATAGCCAAGGACTGAGAATTGCTTTACGAAGTGATGTATCATTGATTAAATAAATGTGTATATGATTTACATTTTTCAGTTGTACCATTAACTAGAATTTTGGCAGCTGCTAAAAATTTACAAGACTAGGGGGCTTTGCCCCCTGCTCGCTTCGCTCACCAAACCCCCCCCCCCCCCCGATACACCCGGCCTGTGCTGCACGCCAGCCACGTCACGTCTCTGCTGCTCACGTTGTGAAGAGGGGGGCTGAACGCACCCCAAGGAGACGCGGTCGCTCCTCCGAAACTCACGGAGACGTGTGTTTGTTTGAAGTGTTTGAATAACGCTCCTGTGTATCTGTGCAACTCTGTGGTCCAAGCGTGACAGCGTATGTGGATTTCACTTTCACCAAACAACAAATCTTTTCATTCTCACGGATACATCTCTTCATTGGGAAGGAACACTACTGATGGCAACACGAATTAGACGATCTACACATCTCCGACTTAAAGTTTAAATCTGAACAATATATTCGATCTCTTTTCGCTGTTCCGTTATTTCACCGAGTAATAATTTCCCTTTGTTTGCACTAATGCGATCTTTACTATCATTTTTTGGAGACTTTTGAATTTCCGTACTTCAGTTATCTCTAACCTGCTCTGCACGTGTATCACGCCAACGTTTTTGAATTCTTTACGACGTTCTACTTTGTCATCTACTCTTTGTTTTTTGTTTCCGGCCCCGGGCCTGGTAAAATCTCTTGGCACAAAGTCTCGTCTCTCGGGATGTGAAAGTGTATTTCTGAAATGTCGCGTCTCATCCCAGGCTAAAAAGTCTCGTCTCGTCCCAAGATTTTTTTATATAACAGAGAGATACATTCAAGCTGAACACGTTGCCATCGGCCACTTTGCTGTATCCCTTTGGATTCTTAAAATTCTTCATATATTAGACTAGCTGTCCCCTGCAGCTCCATCTGCATAGTTCTGAAACAGGACAAACTATAAAAATGAATACAAAAATAAAAAAAAATAATAATTGGTATTGAGAAGAATTTCTGTTGATAGCTTTCATATCCGAGGGCCTCTTGATATACAATATTTTTGGTTTTGCTATCGGGGTGAGAATGTAGCTCTTTGCTAAAAATGTAAAAAGTTGGCAAGGTACCTCTGGCCAAGCGGAAGGTGGGTACGTCAAATGTTGGCACTGTATCTGATCGTTTTCAGCTCTGACGGGAGAGCGTCCCCCATGTGGCCGTGATATCTCTGGCAATCTGCAGCTACCTACTAAAACACACGGAGCTCTGATCTCTCGCTCAAAAATGTCAAACGTTACTCCTTAACAATCTCTGGATGACTGTGTCTGCTGAACAAACCGGTATCACTAGCTAAGCGGAGGCGAGGTGCGCTCCAACATGTGGCGAGAGGTTCACCGACTGAAACGGAGGTTGGCGTGTGAGTGAGGATGGCCCCGCCCAGCTCCCTACTCCCGAGGTCCCGCCTCCCCCTCCCCTCGGCCCGCAGCCTCTCTCTCGGATTCGTGCAAATAAATCAGTACCGCAAGCGAACTCTGATTATTAGCGCGATGAGCGAAGTCACAAAAATCAACTGGAATGTTCAAGCAAATTCTAGAAAAAAAATGATCTAAATCCGTGAAGTAGTTCTCTTGAGAAAAGCGGACAGACATGCAGACAGACAGACGTTGGATTTTATATATAGAGATGTAAATGTGCGAGTGTGTGTGTGTGTGTGCTGTCACGGCATCCACAGTGCAAATCCTAACTTGTGCACCCCCTTGAATTCTAGCAGGCACCTTCAACATTATTCAGATGCTGGCATGGCGACGCGGCAGAAAAGCCCATCAGTTATCAATCTTGTTTTTCTTCTCTACAGATGACTCCTCCATAGATGGCGGCACACTCCCTGTCTCTGATGCACTGGCACAAGCTTTATGGGCACGACGCCAGGCCGAGGATGAGGAGGAAGGACGCTACTGAGAAGGGAGCCTCGCTGTAGTCCAAGAATCGTGAAGATGGATGGACCTGACCAATTGCTTCAGGGAGGATGTCCTTACTGGACCTCCCACGTCCTCTCAGGACGGACCTTCTCAGCGAGCAGCACGTACTTTATGTGACCATCTATGAATGACTCCGAGTTCACCACTAGGTGTTTTCCCACGTGGCTTGAAAAGAACATTTCAGTTTGAATGTCATGCACTACTTCTTCCATTTTGAGCAGAATGGCCCTCCATAATGTGTATTTAAATATATTTAAAAAGAACTAAAATGTCATGAAAACAGATTTAGACACTGTTTAAAATTATGTTTTATATAATGTAAAATCTTCATTTTTGAACTTAATAAATTTTAATGTAATTCAATAAGAGCAGGAGCTGATGCATTGGCTTCATTCACCACAAGCAGGAAAATGCTTTTTTAAATCTCTAGCAGTGAACTTTTATTACAAAATAAAAAAGACAAGTCTGACTATTTGACTCTCAGGGACACTTTATGGGAACTGGCCACGTTCACCCAAGAAACACCAGTCAGAGTCTCTCACGTTGAGCAAATTTCACCTTTTACTGTGGGTAGAGAACATCATGAAACTCATACAGATGGGATGAAACCATGCAAACGTCTCTCAAAAGATGTCCAAGTGTGGAGTTAAATATAAATCCAGACACAGGACTCAGTATTATTACTGCCTGATGTCCCCAATCATCAAGTGGGCCATGTGTGTCTGGACTAACACCCTGAAACCATTTCAGTCACAATGAGGTGCCTGCTCTTAAACCCTGGAAATTCAGCAAAGGAGACTCCAAGAATAAAACAAAGCCTTCCAGGGTATCGAAAACAGCTGTTCATGTGAATGAAGCCTACAGCATCCCAAATCCATCCATCCATTTCCAAACCTGCTTTATCCCGAGTGCAGGGTCTCAGGGGGAGCTGAAGCCTATCCAAGCAAGCCAAAAATGAAACCCAAAAGTGCTCTTATCATTTGAACAGGATTATCTCCGCTAGGTTTAATGGAGCAGCTGATGTTATCAGTCATCAACATTACAGCCATAAACCTCATTCTTGTGTCCCAAATGGGTGCAGGAAAGTTGTGTATAACATTGGACAACATAATAGGCTTACAAGATTTTTTTTTTTTTTTTACTTTTAGTCCCTTATTTAGTATTATAATTTTTAACAGTTATTCTAAATGTTCTGCCTAGTTTTAAATCATTCTTCCTAACCCAGCTATTAGACACATACACATACACTTGCCTTTGTATTAAGGGGGCTCGTTACTTCAGGATTTTGAACAAAAAAACTTAAAACAATTGTCAATAAAGTTATGTTGAAACCATATGAAACACTACAAAACCCAGAATGCATCGGGACGGGCGAGGTATAAAGCTTCCGCGCTGCGAAGCCTCATCACGCAGCACAATTGAATCGACAGACGCTTCCAGGATCCTGAAGGAAAGCGTTCGCTGCTCTCCTCTTTCCAATATCCTCCTTTTGACCTTTTTTGTTTTTTTCAACCTGAGTGGGCTCTCCTCTTATAAGCGCTGAGAGATGCTATGCGCGGCGGCAGCAGAGAGGAATAAGCAGCCGATCGCAGACGTACTACTGCAGTGCGTGGATCCTCGGCTGCCACTGCAGGCTCTGGAAATAGCTTCGGGCTCCGGACAGCATGTCGTGCACCTTGCCCAGCAGATGCCCAGCGTCACCTGGCAACCATCCGACAACGAGGCGCGTTCTCTCGTAAGGTGAGCACGGGGCAGAAAAGGGGTGGGGCCAAGGGGAATGGGCGGGAAACATGAAAGAGCAGAACGCGCGCCGAGTGGTTACGAGCGACCGACCGACAGACAGACAGCCGTGCCGGGAAGAGACGCACATTTACAACGTGTAAGTGGGACAAATTGTTGAAAGAAATTATAGACGGAGTAAGAAAGTAAAAGTACAGATGTAGACGGTCTGGTATGATCGACACAGTTTTAGGTGGCTGCAGTTTGTCCAGCATGAGACTCGCACGTGTTTGTTTTAAGCAGGCAGCACCTCCCAGTTTACGGCATTTTCTTAATATGAATACCATTTTGCTGTGAATGACATCCCAGCTAGGGTTAATCAATGTGGAACTTTTCCTCAGGTTTATTCCCAATTTTTATTCCCTGATCTACGGAGAACTGTAGGTGTAGCAGAAACCTTGACAACCTTAAAGAGGAATGTGGACAAGAGATGGGGAAAGCTTAGCTATTAGCTAAACAAGTGACCTCGATGGACTGAATGGCCTCCTTTCACTTGTCAGATTTCTTATGTTTCTAGAGAGGGTCCAGGCTAAACGGGTCCCAGTCCCCTCAGGTGGACAGCGACATCACAGAGATGCCGTCAGCCTGAGGTCAGCTGCACAAAGAATGGAGCCCAGTTTCTGTCTGGGCCTGGAGGTTGAGAATGCAAACACACACACATTCCCACTCCACCCCTACAGACCCCAGAGGCGGCCTTCGGGGTGGGCGGGGCCTATGGCTGACCAATCCCTCGCGAGGCCAGCTACGTCAAATGCTGTTACCGCTGTATGTGAACTGTATAAACTTTAATAAAAATAATGTTAACATACACCGGATTTTCTCATTACAGTATTCAGCTAAATGTTTGCAAGATAACATGCAGACTTTATTAAAATATAACGATATAATCTGTGCAATTCATCATTCATGACAATACCACGACGGTGTCATGCAGAAATTAGCAGGGCCTCTTCTAGAAAAGTTCCCAAATTGCAAGTATATTCTGAATCTCGATATGTACAGGGTGGTCCAGATCTAATTATGAAAAGGCAAACACGTCGCACCCGCTGTTTGACTGACAACCGTCTCCCCGCCATTTTGGAATGCAGGGCAGGTGCTGCCATCTATTAGCAACAAAAATCATTTTTTGTGAATTTTCTATGTAATAAACTTAATAAGTTATAGCGTAATGAAAATTGTATAATTAGATCTGGACCAGCCTATAGGATGTCACAGTCATAACTCACGTTGATGTCATGTCAGTCTGTTATCGTGTTTTTGTGCATTAATACTTGGACATGTTTATGGCCTACAAATAAAATGTGAGTTTCAGTGTTTCGACGGGAAGTGTGAAAGTAACGTAGAGGTATCATCATGAAATCTCTTACCAGTTTCCAGGTTCAGAGACGAAAATCCACTTTTCTTGCCTTCCGATTGGGAAAGTCGTTGATGACATCTTTGTAGTCTAATCTGGATGCAGTGTCTGTTTCTATAGATTGGAGAAGCCAACCCAGCGACTAATGGGCTAGACCTGTTTTAGGAAGGGACTATACTGGCGATGAAGGTGGACTATGGAATGTTTTCAGACGTACATGTACGGAAGTTGACCTTGAAGAGGGATTTTAAAAGGGTTCCTCGTAGAAGCATCTCAAATATGTATACACTGGAAAATATAACTTGACAAATCCGCTCGAATGGGACACGCAGACCTCAAAAGTGGGACCCCCTTAGTCACAGTGCCTGGGGCAGTCACCCCACTTGCCACCCCCAAATGCTGCTCTTGACAGACCCCACCCCCCCACACTGGTGACTGGACGCATATAAGAGCATCGATTGGTTCCACGTGACGAGTGAAGGTGTTCCTCAGCAGAATACTTTCAGACAAAATAGACGGATAGAAACTTTATTAATCCTTATGGAAATTGCAGGGTTACGCAAAAAAGTGGTACATACTTATGAGGTGCAATGAACCTGTAGAAACAACGCGTGCCAATCTGTGCACTATAGACTGCTGTCACCTTCCGCAGCCATGCATTTAGTCTGATGAGGTAAACGTACCCGGAGCTCTGTTTCTGGAATAGCCTCGAGCTCCTTTGTGACGTTATACACTGGATGTAAAAAATCTTTGTCTTTCTTTTTGGGAAGAGCCAGAAATCACAAGGGGCAAAATCGGGCAAATAGGGTGGATGATCCAATTTGATAATTCATGTCTTAGCCAGGAAGTCACGAACACTGAGCGTCATCATGGCTTTGGGGCGTTGTGATGATGGATGATCCACTTCTGGTGTCCTCATTCGTATCTTGTCACTTCCTTCAGCCATTTCTGCCATTCAAAGCATCAAAGCCATACACCACTTTTAACAGTTTCTGTAGCCCTTTGTAGCATTAAATTGTCACACTTCTTATAACAAGAATCGTTATCTCTCTATTATAAAAAAAAATCTTGGAGAGAAACAGTAGGGCGATGAGACGCGATCTTCACGTTAAGATCATGGGAGACACTTAAAAGACCCGCATGCTGTTTGGCTTGCTCTCTCTCTTAGGGGTGGGGATCGATTTGTTCTTAACTCAAATTTTCTTTGTGTAAAACTTGATTTGATTTGTATGGAATGCAATAAAATTAATAAAAAAAAAAAAGACCCGCAAGACTAAAGAGATTGGCCAACATTGATTAAACATGAGACTTTGTGCCAAGAGATTGACCCAGGACCGTCTCGCGATGACGCAGAACATGAGATTCTTGCAAGACATACCGTACTTACAAATAAAAAAGAACACGGGCAGCAACACACTCAGTCGTGTTTTGGCTTTGCGCACACACAGATCCACGGCTCTCAGGGCATATAAAGCGTATAAGGACAATACGTTATAAATGAAACGTAGACGACTAAGCGAAGAAGAAAGTAGCGCGGAGAAAAGAGACTCAAAAGCGCTGGAGAGACAAAAAAGAAAAAGAATAAGCAAGGTGCAAATTTAGAAAATAAGGAAAGTAATTATCAGCCCGGAAGAAGTGGAATTGGGAAAAAAAGCAGGTCCAATCCGGACGTTGGCGCTAAACACATGCAGAGCAGGTCAGAGATTATGAAAGTAGTGGAATTCGAAAGACTCAAAAAAAAAAAATAGTTGGCACAATACAAATGTGGTGAAAGTTAAAGAATATGAAAGCAGGAAAATTAGAAAGTAAAGATGACAGGAGCACAAACAAACGGAAATTATTACTTGATAAAGGGAAAATAATCACCACGGACCAGGTGTCATTAAAAAAAAGGATAAAGCGAGGTCAGAAATAAAAGACAAAGAGTAGAAAACAAAGTAAAACGTCATAAAGAGGTTAAAAAATGAGGGGCCAAACACATGCAGAGCAGGTTAGAGAAAATGAAAACTGGAATTCAGAAGACTCAAAAAAAAACGTAGTCGTGAAACACACGCAGAGCGAGATACAGAATATGAAAGCAGAAAAAAACGACAGGGTCAAAACAAAAGAAAGTAAAGATCGCAGGAGCACAAAGAAAGAGAAATAACGAAAAGGCAAATAGAGATCGAATATATGGACACAGGTGATATGCCAGAAGTGTGGAAATATTGTACGGCTTTGAAGTTTAAGTCAAGAGAATTTCAAAAACGGAGTTTACTTTGCAAAACAAATGATTAACTGCTGCTGATGAAGATCGTGTTGTCTGTGCTGAAATTCCAAACAGAGAAACCTGTCCTGAATTAGGGTACAAAGTCATTAAACACTCGTCTCACGGACCTCATTTAAAAGATTCACACGTTGGGACTCGAAAGATTCCAAATATTGTTTTTACAGAAGTTCTGTTATAAAAGTGAAACTAATGAAGTAGCAACAATTCAAAGAAAAAAAAAATCTTAAAAGTGTGTATCCGGAAAAACAAAAATGGGGGTTGACGAGCGAAGCCCCCTAGTAATCTTAAATATGATAACAAGGTACCAATATACAAAGACACAAGAATTCTCTATAAGTAAATGAACAAAGTGTAGGTACTTACTACGTGTAAAGTGATTCCAGTTTCCTATGGCAGGGTGTGAGTCACATGGCGTCACTGTCTGGTACGATGTCTGCTACACTATCTCAGTACCACTAACCAAACAAAGAACAAAACCTCCTCAGTCGAGGGGCGACTCATTATAGAGCCTGGTGGCTGAGGGAGAAACACGTCTCCTGGTAACACCCACTGTCTCCGTTTATCATTGGATGTGCTCATACAGGGGGTGAGGGTCTTCATCTAGAATAGTCAGCAGCTGTAGTCCGTTGGCATCACTTGCACTTATACAATTTTCCTAAAACACTGCTGCATAGAAAAAACGACTGGCACCTACAGGGTGTGTGATGGATGGACCCTGACCCCTTCCCTGGCTGGGAGGCCATTATAAAGGAAGGCCAGGGAGGAAGCTGCTTTATTCCCCTCCCACGCCAAAAGATGGGAATGGAAGGCCACTGCAGCAGCTGCCGCACCAGGGTTGGTGTCCCAGTAGTCACAGAGGCACGCCATGGGTGGACTTGGAAAGACAGGACAGTGGGTGACTTCCTGCTGTGGGCAGTGCATCCCCCCATACACTGGGTGGCAGCATCCCATCTGGTGAGGTGTGGTCCCATGGGGATACCTTGTCTGGTTCTGTGGGGCCGTCAGGGGCAGCTGCTGGATATTGACTGCACAAGGACCAGCGTGGTCCTGTCTGACCCAGAAGTGCTTGCCGGAGACAATAGTTGGAGAATCAGAAGTACTCCCTGGTCGAGTGTTAAAAGAGACCCCTCCACTTTGCCCAGGGAGTCAGAGTTGGGTGACAGAGATGGACAGCAGTAGTCTGGGAGAAGTGGAGGAAAACAGAAGGAGCAAAGAGAGACAGAAGGTATTATTGGGCTCTTGTGTTGTGTGGGAGCCGCTGCAACACTGAGGGACGGAGGTCTGCAAAAGTTACAAACTGTTGTGAGTAAAAGCATTGGATTTGAACCCAGGACTGCTTGTGTGGCTGTAGTTGTGTCTGGGGTTTGGGATGTTGTTACGTCCCCTACAGGCCATAAGTGGTAGAAAAAGTGGGAATAAGTTTAGTTCTCCTTAAGAGGGGGAGTAGGATCATTTCAAGTAAGCGATGCGTTTGGCTCATGATTGTGATTGTGAGTCTGTGACCAGAATAAGAGCGTTAACTGCGCACACTCAGCAGCCAACTGTGGTCCCACCCCTAGAAAGAAGTGCCCAGGAGCTCCCACTTTCTGGGCATCCAGTAATCGTGCTTCTTTCTCCACTTTCCTTGCCAGTATTTCATCCTACATCGAAGCTACAAAAGTGACCAATGTGAAGCCACCTATCTACTTGGATGCATCACAGAGCTGGGAGACGTGGGGTGGCCTTCAGCCAAACTCTGTGCACCTCATTGTGAACATCAACATGATTCATATCTCACCGCTAAACTGCACAGAAGTAAGGCACTTCGTTTATTTGCATTGAGTGAAGAGTACTGAGAACTGTGGCAGGCCTGGGCAGGGGGTTTGTATGTCCTTGAGTATTTGACTTTTTCATCATAATAGGATGCCAGTATCATCTTTTGAGCTTGTCCTTCAACCCGGACATTCTAAAATATTAATTAGGCAGCAGCAGGCAATGGGGTCTTTTTATGTTGTCTATTGTTTCTTTTAATATTTATTATCTTATATTTACTTTTCAGGGCTTATTTCAAGGGGCTGGAAAACTGCTGAAACCTGGTGGTTTACTTCTCACTTATGGTGTGAGTAACAGCTCCTTTCATTATGCATTTTTTGACCAAATATATTCAAATGCATGCTTACATCACCATGTTGACTTTGATTCTGTGATTCTCCACTAAATGCCATTAGCATATATGCAGTGGAACCTCGGGTGACCCAAACTAATTTCCCCCATAGGATTGTATGTAAATACAATTAATCTGTTTCAGACTGTACAAGCTGTATGTAAATATGTTTTTTTTAAAGATTTTTAAGCACAAAAATAGTTAAATTATACCATAGAATGCACAGTGTAATAGTAAACTAAATGTAAAAACATTGAATAACGCTGAGAAAACCTTGAACAGAGAAAACTAACATTACAAGAGTTCACGCTACAGCCTTTTGAACCGCTCGCTATAAACAGTTTTTTTTAATGAGTTTTAAGCACAGGGAAAAAAAATTTAAATTTGAAAAATCCTTAATTTATACAAAACTAACCATAAACAACCAAGAAAACTAACCTTGCATGAGTCGAGTTCTGGCATGAAGGAAGTGAGGAGGAACTGGGTGGGGAGGAGATTACAGTTTTGAGGTAAAGTCTGTGAAGCCACGGGTTCGCTGCATGCTCCCATCTCGCTTCCGGGAGCCCTTCAACCCGTCACCGTCGGTAACGTTACCGATGAGCATGACAGTGAGGCACTACAATGGAGCAATCGGATGGTGCAAAAAGTGCCAAGTGCTTTTATTCAAATCAACAAAACAACAATCTAAAACAAAGTCCAAATTAAATAAAGTGCAATGCTTTCAGAATCCTTCAGTAAATAAATGATCCCATAGAAACAGAAGTGAAGTGGAGGTTAAAATCCAATAGAAAAAAGTCTTCATTAAATACAACGAGGTTAAAACAATGCTCGAAGCAGTCTCTTTAAAAAAATCCTGGTGCATTCTTTGACTGCCTTCTGCTCTCTCTCTCTCTCTCTCTCTCTCTCTTTCGCTCGCTCTCTCTCTCTCTCTCTTGCTCGCTCGCTCGCGCTTTCTCTCTCTCTCTCTCTCGCTCGCTGCACAGGGAGAGACTGAACAAGTGCGGAAATCATCGGTGCGTACAAACCAGAAGGGAAACTGGTGTGTGGTTGTGACCAGATGCAAAAGTTTGGTGAACTGTTTGGTTTTAACCAGATTTGTACGTGTTCAGAGACGTTTGTGACCCGAGTTTCCACTGTATTCTTATTTTTATGGTGGCACTGTGTTTAGTCCTGGCACCTCACAGTTTCAGGTGTCTGCTTTCTAATCCCAGTTTGACCACTCCCTGTGTGCAGTTTTTACATTCTCTCCGTTTCTGCTGCGGTTCTTCTCCGGGTACTGTGGTTTACCTCGTGTACACTGTGCTGATTCACTTCTCTACATTAACTGTATGTGAGTGAAGATGCCCTGTGGCAGGCTGGTGACCCATCCAGGGCTGGCTCCTGCCTTACTTGCAGTGCTGCCAGGACAGGCACCGATCTTGTGTGAACTTAAAATTTGATAAAGTCTGTTTGAAAAGAGAGGAATGGATGTATTAGAAAACATTTTGTTGTCCTGAGTCTTAAGTTTATCGGAATATTAAATGTTTCATAATGTTTATACTTATTTATTGTAGTTCCCAAATAACCCTGCATGGTTTTCAGATATGTGGCATGAGTGTGTTACTTGCACTTTAAATTAAAATTATGAAAACAATCACACACTTTACAGTCTGTTGTGACAGGAGGGGACAGGGGACAGAGGTACCGTCCAGAATGGAGACCATTGTTGTTAGCAGAAAGAACTATAAAGTGGATGGATTAGAGGAGACAGCCATCCATGATACTATAGTCCCATGTTTCACTAGGTGGCAGATCTCCTGGGCCAGTGCACTCATACATACACCCGCTGGGTGTGTTGTGAGTTGTAGTCCCATTGGACAGTCCTGCTGGGCTCCATGGGTACCACCAGGGGGAGCTGTAGGGGAGAGCCACCAGGGAGGTCGACCCCTCATGGCGGTCCTCCTGGGCGTCCCGGCTGGGTACCACCCCCAGCCGTCTGCCACAAAATATACAGCCATAATTGTAAGAATTGATGGGGCATAACAAAGTATTTATGCCTAACACTAGGAAGTCATAGAGATTTGTCCAAAGGCACAACCCTTTCCGCCTCTTCCTTCTGCGATCTTAGAGTTTGTTTGTTAAAACTGTTCATTCATACCGAGTATCTTTTACTTGGTTATGGGTAGAAATTAATAGGTACATTTCAGAAAGCTGGCAAACTGATTTGTTTTTACAGCAACACCTTACAACACAATTCAATATTTTCTGAAAGGTCTCATTTCATTTTCTAAAGTAGACGTCAAGTGAGGATGACCACGAAGTACAGAGAGGATTGAATCCTGACGCAGGTACAGTGTAGTCCTTCCTGTGCTGGTAATTCAGTTGCCTCTCACATCCCTCTGACATATTAGGTCAATTAGTGCCCGTAAAAATGCCCATGACTCAGTGAGTGTGTGTTTCAAAAGGTGGGCGGTTATTCTGCTTAAAGTTGTTTTCTCTTGAGATAGGCGGTGACTCGCAACAATTCTACAGCAGAATAAACAGGTGCAGAGAATGAATTGAAGGGCTTAAAATAAGCTTGAGCAGCAGTAAGGTGGCACAAGCTCTCCACTCACAGTCTTCAGAAGCCATGTCTGCTTGGTCAAGGCCAGGAATCCTCCTTTAGCTCAGGCTAATAAGAAGCTGCTTTTGAAGGCCATTGTAGTCCAGATGTTGTGGCTTTGGCCACCAGCAGTTACCACAGTGCAAATCTGTGAGCCGAGATGGGCCATGGTGTGAGTCCATGACAATAGAAAGGGCCACACTGCGACAGTTGATATGGTGATATTTACTGTCTGATATAAAGAGGCTTGTTATCTCATTGCCTTTTTCAAGGCCACAAACACACATAAACTCTCCGAAAAGGTGGTTGAGAACAAAACATTTGAACTGCACAGGGAAAAGTTAACTTCTGGAAACAGAGGCCCAGAAAGGCAGCCCACCCTCAAAAGAGTTTCGTATGTAACCGGCCAGCAGGAACCTGTTGGAGTCTCTTGCTGACTGCTGATTTCTCAGTTCTTAACGCTTTCAGGGCTGATGTCGAAATTCAGAGGTAGAGGACGGTAATCGGCCGTAAACTGAGACAAAACTCACCCTCGTGCTTATGCTTGACTCTCTTTGCTAGAAGTAAACTTTAGTATTTTTGTTGATTTAACCTCGATTCCCTGCATGAGTAGCGAAGAGCAAAGATCCTCTAAAATGGCATCGATATCTGGTGAGAGACTCAATACTCCACGGACGTTTTACATATTATCACTGAATCGGACTCTGACTTCTTGTCAGACTTGGAATTCGATGCAAGTGATCAGAAGGTGGACATCAAAAACAAAAGTGAAGTACCAGCATCAGCTGACCGGTCCCCAGTTGATCGTGGCGTTGAACACGTTTGTGTAGCGGATACGCCTACAGCAGCGTTCACCTGGGAGGACCAGCGCTTATGATGACAAGAGGTACGACCCATATTGTGTCACACTGTGACTGCCACTGCTGCCCAGCAGATGTACGAGGACAGCCAGGCAGCCGACCCACCGTGCATTCCTGCTGGCTATCGAGGTGCCCCTGCGCAGCCACTGCCGCCAGAGTTGCCGAACGTGCGCCAACAGCAGCCACAGCATGCAGCAACAGACGTGTTATGTTGAAACCATTGCTTTGTGTGCTTTGGAAAAAATATTCAGCCTTCTAAGAGTTAAGCTGCGTGCAGATAGCAGCTTCAGAGAAACGGTCCATAAGAGGAGATGACTTGATGAATGCCACCAAGATGGGATCCAAATTGTTAATCACTATATCACTATTATGTGAATTTCCCCTTGGGATTAATAAAGTATCTATCTATCTATCTATCTATCTATCTATCTATCTATCACTGTGATAGACAGACAAGTGGCAGCAGGCTGTAATGGCTGCTCTGTTTTATCGTCATTTTCAAATATCATTTTGAACAATTAGTCTAATAAATATTACGGTTGTCCTACGTGCCTTCTTCCTGCTTCCTTCTATGACTAGAACGTTCTGGCAAGTTCTTGATTATACCCGACCTTCACCTCTGTCTCATCTCGATGTTTAACTTTTAAAATGGCTGTGTTGTACAGTTTTAAAAAGGTTCTGAATATAGTGTCGGTATTACAAAATACGCTTGTGCTGTTTCAAAGTAAATACTTTTATGTGACGGTGCAGGTTTGCCTCTTGCTCCGTCTTTTATAATGGGAGCCTTTTGAACCCGACACCATCAGTACCGTAACCGAGGTGAGCGTAGCAGATGAGGACCAAACACACCAAGCAAGGGGATGGTGAAAAGTGCAAGTGCTTTTATTAAAAACTCCAACAGAAATAAGTGTTCATAAAGTTAATAAATTATCCATAAAAACGTCCAAGTGTTAGTGGAGGTTAAAATTATCAAATAAATCCATAAAAACAAAGTTACCATCCAGGCAGGAATCTTCTTTAAAATTCTCAATCCCTGCTGCTTCCCTTCAAAAACCGACGCTTCTCCGGCTTACCCTACTCGGACCTCTCAGCACGGAGAGACGTCCACCGACAGGCGCAGACATCCTTCATTTCCTAGTCCGTGTCCCTGCCGCCTGATCCACGGGGAGCCATCGGACTCTGCCCCTTTCCACGCTCCACCCGGCGAAAGCGCGCCATCCTCCCACTGCTGCCAATCACAGGCTCCACCTAGCAAGAGGATCCTCCTAAGCGCCACGATCACTCCTGCTCCCTGGTGATCCCCGTGCCCCATCCTGAGCGCTGGCCACACGGGGCACCATTCCTGCCCGCCTGCTTCTTTCGCTCTAAGCACTGGCTCACTCCTGCTCTTGCTTTTCTCTCCGATCCTCTTTCGTTTCTCTTCTCTTGTCTCAATCGCGCACCACAGGAAGCCGATGAAGCAATTAAGAAAGACTGCACCTTCACCTGCATTGTGAGGAAGCGTTATTTACGGCACTACGGCCATGTGGCGCGTTTCCCCGAGGGTGATCCGGCTCACAAGATCCTCATTGTTGGGGACCCGAGTGGCTGGGCCAGGCCAAGGGGTCGCCCACGTAACACCTGGCAGCGGCAGATAGAGGGTCATTTCCGGAGGGTGGGACTGGTCTGCCTGGGGGGTTTGCAAACTGGGATCCCGAGTTATTTCGTCATGTGGTGGGTGCGGCAACGCGCTGTGCCAGTGCAGGCTTCCCTAGTTGACTTGACTTGCACCTTCACGGCAGGTGCGTCTCATCTCACCCCAATTACTTCACCAGCTCCCCGCAGCCGGACAGTGGATTATTTTATGAAAACAGCCACTTTTTATTTTGAGCTGCGGACCCGCTATACCACAGTGCATGCATAAGGTACGTAAAGTAAATGAATGTGTAAATAAATATATGTGTGTCTAATTTACTGTTTAAATCACATTGACAATCCCACTGACCGTGTATCACTGCACACTGTGACTGCCATGCTGCATACGGATGGCACAGAAGGCTTCAGACTTCAAGATCAGCAGAGCCGTCTATACAGTAAAGCTCAAGGTTTGTACTGATTAATGTTATAAAGGGTTAAATGATGCACATTATATAAATATTAATCTTCATCCTACCACTGCAACTGCTTACTTCTTAGCTACCAGGGAACATCTTAGTAATTAAATCAAAATCAAACAGAATAAACGAACACGTGTACTGAATATCGGCGTCTCTTTTGGAAGTGACTGTAATGCTTTGCGTGAAGATCACTGTGTGCGCTAACGTGAGCTTTTTTCTCTTTCAGCCATATTCCATTAACGGGATAATCACACCGCAAAGCAATGTGGACTTTGATTATAGCCTGCGACAAAGGTACGCTGCTCTCCTTTCCTCCATTTTGCTGTCTAAAGGACAACTGCATACCAGGAGCTTGAATTGCTAGTCTGGACTTCAGTGTGGGATTTCTCTTAAAATAAAAAAAGAGCCACAAAAAACAAATTAGGTTTACTTTCTACATACCAGGGCATAGTAACACGTTAGAACATTTCCTAAAAAGACAAAAGGAACATCTTGGCAGTAACAGACTGTACAACTCAACATATCAGGATCTTTGATTCCCATTGATTTTGTGTCCCTGAATAAAACCAGTTTGGGTTCTGCGGGGTCCCAAAGTCCTGCTTGCAGTCTTTTTACAAGACACTTGCTTCCCCGTAGTTACAATGATCTCTGGTTTGTTTTCTGTTAAACGTTCTTGCTGAGAAATGAAAAGAACACATTTTTCTAGTTTCCTTATCATTTTAACTACAGTTGACATAAGCTGTTATTGTCTCATTTGGTTTACACGTAACAAATGCAGCTCCTCAGGTGTCACCTCATTGCTGGCGCCTGGTAGTCCTTGTGTAGGTCTGAGAGCGTAATGAGGGCCTTTTTAAAGCTCTTGTGACTTTCTTGTGACGTGCACTTGTCACACAGCCTCTTATCAGATCATAACACACACATCTTAAGCAAAACTTGTGTTGACTGGGGGAAATAAAATCCAGGGCGGCACGGTGGCGCAGTGGGTAGAGCTGCTGCTGCCTCGCAGTTAGGAGACCCGTCTGGGTTCGCTTCCCACGTCCTCCCTGCGTGTAGTTTGCATGTTCTCCCCGTGTTTGCGTGGGTTTCCTCCCACAGTCCAAAGACATGCAGGTTAGGTGCATTGACGATCCTAAATTGTCACTAGTGTGTGTGTGTGCCCTGCGGTGGGCTGGCGCTCTGCCCGGGGTTTGTTTCCTGCCTTGCGCCCTGTGCTGGCTAGTATTGGCTCCAGCAGCCCCCCGTGACCCTTTAGTTAGGATATAGCGGGTTAGATAATGGATGGATTGATGGATGGAAATAAAATCAAGAATTTTTAATTCAATGTGTCAGTGCATTCCAGACATTTCATGTCTCATTTTGTAGAATTTTTTGAAGCTCCAGCATTCTCCATTGTTCGCCTCTAACTGTTATTTTGTGTTCTGTTTTAAAATTTTACATTTGTTAACTATACATTTGCACATAGACTGTCCACCCAGTTCTGAATTTCCTCTGTCCATACATCTGTTTTCAGAGCCCACTTATCCAGTTAAGAGGTGCAAAAAAACAACAATTGGTGCCAATCTTTGCAGCACTCTGAGCCAATTCTGGATGGTGTGCCAGTCTATCACGGGGCACACACACAATTTCACCCCACATTGGGCCAATCTGTAGTCCGCTAAGCATCTTGGGGATGTGAAATAAAACGAGACACGTCTACACAGACAGAGTGAGAATGTATAAATTCCATAAAGACAATGCTGAAGTTAGAATCTGAACCCAGACTCTAGAGTCGTCCAGTTTCATTAACGTATTTTCAAATTGTCTACTTTCATAGTTAGGAAGAATGTTACTCACGGTGTAACTGATCATTTATATTTCAGTCTGTACACGTTTGCTGCTTACAGTCCAATAATTATCAGTCACTCTTACTTTATCTTCTACTTCCAGCATATCTGTGAAAAAAGGTCCATTTTTGACCCACAGTGACCAATTAGTAAACTGCACAGTTTCAAAAAATGGACGGCTGGATGTTTGTTTTTTCATTTTGGTTATTTCACATACGTCATTTCATATGCAAGGATAAGTCTGCAACATATTAGTTCTGTTGGAAACGCTAATAGGAAGAAATCACAAAGGATCTCCTGTAGTACAGGGTGTTGAACACATGCCAAACGCAAACTATTACTTTGACCGCTGCGATTTTTATAAATTAAAAGAGTGAACAACTCCAGTTACTGTTATCATTCATTTTGAATAAAATCAACTCAAGCCCTGTTGGAGACCCCCAGAGTAGCTGTAATTGGTACCCCTGAGCCTACTTTGAATCTGATCGAGTCTGCCAGTCTGAATTTAAATCGTTGTACGCTACCGCCATCTAGTGGCAGAATATGTTTACTACGCTGTTTTCATTGATGGAGTTGAAGGATAAGTTTGGTAGGTTTGAAGTTTTTTGGATTTTTCTTTTTGATTTCCTATACTTTATTAATCTCTGAGGGGAAACTGTCTTGTTGTATGACATTTGGAGGTCAGAGCACAGTGTCAGCCTTTGTGCAGCACCCCTGGAGCAATTTTCAGGTTTAGGGCCTTGTTAGGCATTATTTTTTGAATCATAAAGTGTTGTTATTTAAGGCTTTTGCTTCATTTGGACTAGTGCTGTCTTTCCAAAACACAAGTGTCACCCTTTAAGGTGTAATGGTGGGCTCTCCTCACTGTTTGTTTTGGAGTGAGATGGCTACCCGCATTAATGTTTTCAGACAGAATGCCAAAAAGTCGTTGACAAGTGAATTTTTCCCTTTGATATTCTAGTTTGAAAGTAAGAGCCACTTTATAATAACGTTTAGGATTTCTGAACCCCTCTGTTAAGACCTAAAGCAGCAGGCAGAATTACCAAAAGATGAAGAGAGCCATCCTTGCCATATGCTACTTATCATACCAACTATCCATCCATCCATCCATTATCCAGCCCACTATATCCTAACTACAGGGTCACAGGGGTCTGCTGGAGCCAATCCCAGCCAACACAGGGCACAAGGCAGGAAACAAACCCCAGGCAGGGTGCCAGCCCACCGCAGGACACACACACACACACCAAGCACACACTAGTGTAGTCATATCAACTACTTAACTTCTAATAATTTGATGGAGCCCTTTCAGTCTGGTGTCAGGGCGCAGCACGTCTGTGAAACTGCTCTGCTACGGGTAACCAATGATTTGCTTATGGCAGCAGACTCTGGACAGACCAGCATATTAATTCTGTTAGACCTCAGTGCAGCATTTGACACTCAGGTGAGACATGACAGTCTACTGTCCAGAATGGAGAACATGCTGGGTATCTCTGGCACTGCCCTCCAGTGGTTCAAGTCCTATCTAATTGATAGGCAACAGCAGGTCCAGTTCAGTGCCAGTCACACGAGGAGCTCCTCAGGGCTCTGTCCTCGGCCCTCTTCTCTTCTGTATTTATATTCTTCCCCTTGGCCATATTATTCGTAGCTTTGGACTGGGTTATCATTTTTATGCAGACGATACTCAACTCTACTTCAATGTTAAAAGTGCAACTTCATCAGAGCTTTCTCAGCTCACAACCTGCCTCAGTGAAAGTAAAACCTGGATGGAGCAGAGCTCTTTAAAATTAAATTGCAACAAAACTGAACTCCTGTAAATTGGGACTAAAGTGCAACTTAATAAAAATGAGCTCCTTCCCAGTCCATCTTGGCGGTGATCTCATCAGACCTGCCTCTGCTGTCATTTTTGATTCCTCCCTCTCTTATTCCACCCACATAAATCACATTAAGAAACTTTCTTACTTTCATATTCTTACGTAACATATCCCGTGTTCGCTCCTTCCTCTCCTTTCCTAATGCTGAGAAACTTGTCCCTGCTTTTATCACATCCTGCATCGATTATTGTAATTCCCTACTGGCAGGTGCTCCTTCTAATCTTATATCTCAGCTCCAGCTTATTCAGAACTCAGCTGTAAGAGTCCTTACTCGAACCAGCAGCAGCGAGCACATCACACCATCCTGCTCCGTCTTCAATGGCTCCCCGTGTCTTACAGAATCGAATATAAAATCCTACTAATAACCTACAAAGCCTTAAACGACCTCACGCCAAGCTACATCAGTGACCTTCTCCATCACTATGTGCCCATCCGCCCACTAAAGTCCTCTGACTCTGGCAATCTGCTTGTGCCCCACACTAATCTACAGGGTGGTCCAGATCTAATTATGCAGATCCAGATCGTCTGGATGACTTTGATTTATGTGGGGACAATTCCAGTTCGGCGCAAAGACGATTCTTCATGTCGTCAGTCCGCACACTTCTCGATGGTCTGGGATTTTTCGGGTGATTTTCTATGTAATAAACTTAATAAGTTATAGCGTAATGAAAATTGCATAATTAGATCTGGACCACCCTATACACTCCATGGGTGACAGCAGGGCCTTCAGCTGTATGGCGAGTGCCCAGACTCTGGAATGACCTGCCGAAATGAATCAGGTCAGCTGACTCCATGAACTCTTTTAAAACTCATCTGTTCAGGACGGCGTTTAGCTCTGCTTGACTTTATTACCCTTCTCTCAGTTTACCTCCGTGTCAAGATGCTCATGTAACCTGTGTGTGTGTGCTGACCATCAATTATGTTATCTGTTAGGCTTTTCTCTGAATTTACTATTTTACTCTTCTTTATTTCTTCATCTGGTTTAGTACAATGCTTTATACTGTATACCCTGTCGTCCATCCATCCATTATCCAACCCACTATATCCTATCTACAGGGTCATGGGAGTCTGCTGGAGCCAATCCCAGCCAACACAGGGCACAAGGCAGGAAACAAACCCCGGGCAGGGTGCCAGCCCACTGCAGGGCACACACACACACACACACAAGTGACAATTTAGGATCACCAATGCGCCTAACCTGCATGTCTTTGGACTGTGGGAGGAAACCCACGCAGACACGGGGAGAACATGCAAACTCCAACAGGGAGGACCCAGGAAGCAAACCCACAGGTCTCCTAACAGCACTACCCACTGCGCCACCATGCTGCCTGTATACCGTGCTGTTCTCTTAAACTCTGTGAAGTGCCTTGAGCATGGGAAAGGCACTATGTAAATAAAATTATTATTATTATTATTATTATTATTATTATTATTATTATGCAGCCTTATGTTTTTGCAAACAAGCTAACTAAACGCTCTGCGGTGGACCTTGTGACTCTCATTTCCAGTAAGGTGACATTATTTCTTCATTGTCAACATGTACTTCAATTTCTATATTTTTCCGCTTGCTGGCTGATTACTTTCCCCTTCCCAGTCAAAGGCGCTCACTTGGCCTCCTGCAGTAGCTCACTGACGTCCAGTTAGGACGAGAAACTTGAAGTGAATCAAATGATTATTTTGGAAAATTGCAATTCAAGACATTTTTTCAATGTTTCAGAAGGATTGTTGCACTCATTACACCAGCGTTTCTCAACCTTTAAGTATTTGCGACCCGAGTTTTCATAACAGCGCCCCCCCCTAAGGTTTTTTTGAAAGGAGCCCACTAATACCAATTTGTTCTTTTTTTAATTAATGATATACTGTAGGGCAGCACGGTGGCGCAGTGGTAGCGCTGCTGCCTCGCAGTTAGGAGACCCGGGTTCGCTTTCCAGGTCCTCCCTGCGTGGAGTTTGCATGTTCTCCCCGTGTCTGTGTGGGTTTCCTCCGGGCGCTCCGGTTTCCTCCCACAGTCCAAAGACATGCAGGTTAGGTGGATTGGCGATTCTAAATTGGCCGTAGTGTGTGCTTGGTGTGTGGGTGTGTTTGTGTGTGTCCTGCGGTGGGTTGGCACCCTGCCCAGGATTGGTTCCTGCCTTGTGCCCTGTGTTGGCTGGGATTGGCTCCAGCAGACCCCCGTGACCCTGTTCGGATTCAGCGGGTTGGATAATGGATGGATGGATGATATACTGTATCATAGAAGCATATTTAATTATACCTACTTAACTTTTATCAACATTTTTCTATCTCTATATTTTTTTTTTCGAGTATCAGAATGTAGTTAATTTGTTTTGGTTTCAATAGATGGATTTTTCATATTTTTGATTCTTGTTTTTTTTTTTTTCATATCTTTGCGCCGCCCCACAGTTTGAGAACCACTGCATTATACTGTCCTAATTTATTTATAATAATTATATTAAAAAGAGGAGATCATTCAAGTTTGCCCGCTCAGCTGATACCTGAAGTGTTACTGTATGTATGACTTTGGGCAGGCTGTGTCGCGGCTGTGAATAAGTCTCAGAAGGTCACTAACACACTGAGGTGCATTTTCTGCCTCTGGTTGCCATCCTGCACATGTTGTACACACTGTGTGTATCTCAGAAATTTTGAGTCAGTGCAGTCAAACAAATAAATTTGCTGTGCCAAGATGGTGCCAGAATTTGTGACAAGGTGCCTTTAGCTGCAGCGCCTGCCTGCTGCTGACTGTAATTCAGCATCGGTTGACAAGGCCGCATCTGGATTTGCTAGGGTCTGAGGTTATCAGTTTTAACCGTATGGTCTTCACCTTGAATTCGACTTTCCTCAGAGTCCTCACATCTCCCTTTTAGTCTGCACAATCCACTCTTGCCCAGGCCACTAGATTTCAGCTTCAGTGCCATCAACCCGTCCTTTTCTTGCTTCACACTTTGTAATAAACTCCGCACCGTGCATTCACTCTTTTCTACAGGAACTCAGAATGGGGTCTGAGGGACACCTCCTTATTACAGGCACTGGCAGAGCAGAATGAGATGTTTTTGGAACGGGTGGTAAGTTTTTCATTTTGGAATTTCAAAGAAATCTTCACTTTTGCTCACCATAGCGAAATATTTTCATTAATACCCCAAACCCCCCCCCAATACCCCCCTCTGCTTCTTTCATAGGTCGACATGCCAGCCAATAACAAATGTCTCCTCTTCCGGAAAGAAAACATGCTGTAGGTGCCCCCGTATTCTCAAGGTGGGCACCAGTGGCGAACTCTTGTAAAGATGCTGCACTCTGGGATCGGCTTGGTCATCTCCAGCTACACAATGTCAAGGAGAGACGTCTCTGGGTCAAGTGTAAGCATTTTCTGATTGCAGATCTGAGCCTTGCCATTAAAGTACAACAAGTTACGTTTAATGTTGTCACTGCCTCACTGCCCACCGGCTGATTCCACTGAAGGGTGAGATCAGTCGTCCTCTAGTCAGGCCTGGCACTGGTGTACTGGTACTATCACCAGCCAGGCCAAGATAGGCAGATCAGTGTTGAAGTGAAAGTCTTGTTTAAGATCCTATTGGGCTTCTTCCATTAATAATAATAATAATAATAAGTTCACCAGTGACCCTCTAATTGATGTCCGCTCCCTTATTATTGCAGTGCCAACCCTGGGGGATCTTTCCAGTAACCGCAGGGTGAGCTTGCATGTTCGGTTTGTAATTAAACATGGCCGCTGTATAGAAGATCTTGCCAGTCATCTGTTACCAGGTTGCCCTTGCAGTTTTGGGGGGTTTTCTGAACTGTGCTTCACATGTAAGTTAAAGGTTTTGCCACCGTATGCACACTTTAACTCTTTCAGGGCTGATGTCGACTTTTCCAAATCATATTATGTGATATCATCCATCCAACCCGCTATATCCTAACTACAGAGTCACGGGGGTCTGTTGGAGCCAATCCCAGCCAACACAGGGTGCAAGGCAGGAAACAAACCCTGGGCAGGGCGCCAGCCCTCCACAGGGCACACACTAGGGACAATTTAGGATCGCCAGTGCACCTAACCTGCATGTCTTTGGACTGTGGGAGTAAACCCACGCAGACACGGGGAGAACATGCAAACTCCACACAGGGAGGACCCGGGAAGCAAACTCAGACGGGTCTCCTAACTGCGAGGCAGCAGCGCTACCCACTGCGCCACCGTGCCGCCCTATGTGATATCATCTACTGTTAAATTCTGCTCCATACTTGTACATTTTTTTATTTTTATACTGTATTGAGGAAGACCTGGGTTCGCTTCCCGGGTCCTGCCTGCGTGGAGTTTGTATGTTCTCCCTGTGTCTGCGTGGGTTTCCTCCCACAGTCCAAAGACATGCAGGTGAGGTGCATTGGCGATCCTAAAATGCCCCTAGTGTGTGTGTGTGTGTGCCCTGCGGTGGGCTGGCACCCTGCCCGGGGTTTGTTTCCTGCCTTGCACCCTGTGTTGGCTGGGATTGGCTCCAGCAGACCCCCGTGACCCTGTAGTTAGGATATAGGGGGTTGGACAATGGCTGTCTGGCTGGCTGGCTGGCTGTATTGAGGATTTGTTCTGTTCTGTATATTGTATTTATTGTATTGACTCCAAATTCTTTTTGACACCCACTGCATGCCCAGCCTACCTGGTAAGGGGTCTCTCTTTCCTCTTTCCTGAGGTTTCCTCCATTTTTTCCCTACAAGGGTCTTTTCTTGTCTTCTTCGAGAGTCAAGGCTGGGGGGCTGTCAAGCGGCAGGGCCTGTTAAAGCCCACTGCGGCACTTCTTGTGTGATTTTGGGCTACTATACAAAATTAAATTGTATTGTATTTTGTCGAAATTCAGGGGTAGAGGACGGTAATCGGCTATGAACTGCGAACCAAACTCGCCCTTACGTTTTAGCTCAACTCTCTTTGCTTGAAGGAGAATTCCATAGCTTTGTTGATTTGACCTCGATTCGCTGCGTGTGCGTGAGTAGTGAAGAGCAAACGGCCTCTAAAATGGCATCGATATCTGGCAAGACGAAAGCAAATGGTGCAAAGCAAAATACTCCATGGACGTTTTACGGACTCTGACTTTTTCGGACTCCGAGTTTGATGCAAGTGATCTGGAGATGGATATGGAAAACGAAAGTGAGGTACCAGCATCAGCCCGTCGGTCCCCAGCTTATGGTGGTGCTGAACGCGTTCGCCTAGGAGGACCACCACTTATGATGACCCGGCTCGCCGTGCATTAATGCTGCCCATCGAGCTGCCCCTGCACAGCCACTGCTGCCAGAGATGCCAAACAGGTGCCAACAGCAGCCACAGCACATAGCAACAGATGTTTTATGTTGATTTATGTGTGAAACCAGTGCATTGGGTGCTTTTCAGAAAAAATATTCAGCCCTCAAAGAGTTAAAGAGATGGTTCAATGAGTTGCTAACATTAAATATTATTTGTATTTGAAAACAAATTTTATTTCTCAGCCTAAGTACATTTGCAACATTTTGGAGTTTTTGGATGGCACAGACTGTACAGGGACTTTATTAACTACAAAGCCTGCCCATCAGCTTAGTAGATCAGCAGGCTGTCTGGGGGAGTCGGTCACAATAGATGTGCCACCTCAATGCCACTCGCACACTTCCCAGCAATCCATGGGCAGCCTTTGCCTCATAATTAGATCAAGCGTAGCCACTTATGATAAAATCGTTGGCTTAGCTTTGACATAAAAGGCCTGTCCTGGTAGGACGTGAATGATCCCGAATGCCACACTGGCATAGCTAAAGGCTAAGGGGCCTACGCAGATTTTTGCAGGTTTTTCTTCAGTATTGATTAAATGTCTAGCAGTCCGTGTCGCCAGAGCTCACACACGCATGCCCTCCATCTTGTTAATCCTGAAATCTCTGCAGTAACTCGCACGTCTTCTTTTCCAGAACCTCGTGAATCTTCTTCAGCCGTTTGTCATTGACCGGTCGCACATAGCTGTCCGGCTGAAGTATGGCCATGCCATCCTGGACATCGCCCATCACAATTAAGGGGCTTTCCTCCACTGTTACATTGGGACACGGGCATCTCCAGTCCACTTTGGCCAAAGTTACCTCCAAGTGGCGAGTGTTAAAGAAGGCTAAGCCCATCTTCTCGTCGCGTAGAATCTCTTCTAGCCGGAAGCGGGCAATGCCCGTGTCCTGATCCTCGATGACTTCCGTCACTCGGCCAACAATGGCAAAGTCACTGCGACACAAGCTTGGCACCATCTTGGCCTTTGGCCGGCAGGGCTTGCAGGGCCGACCTTTGGGCAGAGGGCAGTTATCCTCACACTCCTCTCGGCTGCGAAAGTTGTTGTCATTTCCCTGACAGCCCCCATAAACAAAGGCTTGGCACTGCTTCATGAGGGAGTTGTATGCCCAGCGGGCCTCCCAGGATTTGCAGGGTCCCTGAACGGCTGGCAGACTACAGATGTTCATGCCATTGCGATGGCAGGTGGCGTGGCATTCCTCATAGGTCTCAAAGTGATTTCTACTTCCATTGCAGCCCCCAAAAGTAAAAGTCAAACAGCCGGCTCTCTTGGAGTCGTAGTACCAGTCCACATGCCGCTCTCCACAGACACGTCTGTCCACCTCGGCCATGCAGTCTCCAGGAGCGAAAGGTCGCCTCATTTCTCCTGCCAGGCTGTCCTCAAAGCTCTCCTCCTCTTCTGTGCGGCGAATGACAGACAAGGGGAAGTCGGCACGGAGGATTCCGGCCACATTGCGCGCCGTGCAGGTGTAGATGCCCGAGTCCCCCGTCTGGGCATTGTAAATGACAAGTTGGCCGATGTTGGTGACCACCTGGTTGCCATACATTTGGTCAGGCCTCATAATGAGGCTCTCTCGGCGGTCCGTTTGCTTCTCCCAGGTAATGTCTGGTTTGGGACTGCCCACCACATCACAGTGGAAGCTGACTGTGCCCCCCAGGTAGACAGACTGATGGGTGGGATTGTGGTACAGGGCAGGAGGGAAAGGATCCTCGTGGAAGGTGGTGGGAGTAGGGTTGGTGGTGGTGTCCAAGGGCAGGGGACTGGTGTGGGGCCAGGAGAGGTGATAGCGACAGGTGACCACCGTTAGCGTAACCCCACGGATGCAGGCCTCGGCGTCCATGTAGCAGCGGTTGAAGTATGTGAGACCATCTGAGGCGCAGGTGAAGCTGGGCTCCTTCTCACAACGGTCCCGGCACTTGCAGATGGGCTGACCTTCCCAGATGTCACAAGTGGAGCCCTGCTGACTGCACATAAAACTGTGGCAACTTACGGACCCCCAAGAGGCTCCCGTGTTGCCGAGGCTTCCTCCAGCTTTCTGATGATCGGGCTTACCAGGAGGGCTTTCTGAGAAGCGGGCAGCCACACAGCTCTTCAGTCCACACACGTTTGTGCAGCACTTCTCCATCCCGGCACAGTCCTGGAGGGGCACACAATGTTAAACTGGTCAGCTTATTAGAACAAACTCTGTGGCCCACCCCGAGGTCCTTCACACACAGAGAGGAGGTCCTTCACCAGAATGTGAGCACCGCAGGGACGTGCTGTCCGGGGAGGCAACAGGGGCCTGTCATCACGGAAAGTAAAAAAACAAATAATGAGAACATAAAATAAATGTGCCCGCTGGTCTGTGCTATACATTTGTTCTCGGTATGATTCCAATCATTTTGATCATTTCATAGTCCAAGACGCTGAACTGGAGAAACGCGAGGTGCGGCAGCAACGACCCTCACCTCCCCTCGGACTGCGCTCTCCCCTCACACTGCAGGGGTGATGCCTGTGATTGGCACGTGCCTGTCGCCGTCTCTCTGTATGTCGCCAATATAAGGTGTGCAGAGATGTTTATTACACAACCTGACTTTCCACAGTCTGGCTAATATCTTTTAATGAGTGTGTGTGTGACTGATTTAGTTTCGCTGATCGGACATTAAGCCGCAGTGAAAAGGCACAAGGAGAGGCCGACAGTACCGTGGCGCCCTGCAGGGGGCGCGTGTGAGCCAACAGGTGCCCGTCGCTCCTGTCCTGCGCAGAGGCGCCGATAAGTCAGCGGCATCAGAAGGTCACGTGCGCTGCAGCGGGCCGTTTAGTTTGATTTTTAAAACAAAAGGAAAATAAGGAGGACTTTTACAAGAAGGTGACGGAGATTTTCATGGAGAAGGACAGGCGCATGGACTTCATTTACAAATAAAGGTAAAGACCAGAAACGGGTTTCAATTTTATAAAAAAAATGGGATCAGAGTAAGAAAAAAACCAATCCAATATTTAAAAACTAAATTTTGACCTTAAATAAAACATTCTTTTGTTTTTCTTGTTATCCTTTTGTTGAACAGTCAGTATTAAAATTGATTAAAACATCAGAATTAAAATATTTTAAAAACAACTAAATATTTCAGTTAAGGTCGAAATTGAATTCCCTTTTTTTTGTACACCACTCTGTACTTTGATTTGTATTGAATGAGTCGGAATTGTGGAACTGCACATTTAGAACACATGGAGGGTGCGGGCATCAGCAAGAGTGGCAGGGAAGGTCTACAGGACGGTAGTGAGACCAGCTGTGTGATATGGGCTGGTGACGGTGGCAGAGTTAAAGATGTGAAGATTTGCATTGGGGGTGACGAGGATGGACAGGATTAGAAATGAGGACATTAGAGGGTCAGCTCAAGTTGGACTTTTGGGTGACAAAGTCAAAGAGGCGAGATTGCGTTGGTGTGGACCTGTGAGGAGGAGAGATGAGGGGTATATTGGGAGAAGGGTGCTAAGGGTAGAGCTGCCAGGGAAGAGGAGGTTTATGGATGTGCTGAGAGAGGACATGCAGGTGACGGATGTGACAGAACAAGATGACGAGGACAGGAAGTGATGGAAGAAGATGATCTGCTGTGGTGACCCTAACGGGAGGGTGCAGATCAAATGCGCTCTCTTTCTTAGCCAGATATGCGCCTTACCTGTCTGTGTGTGTAAATGCTGATGAGATATGAAACATAAGCAGCAGTCAATGTGCGGGCTGGCAGCCACAGAATACCGAATCAGCGACTCTCTGGGGTTCATAGATTTGTAAATCTGACTCTGAAGGAGTCGCCAGCCATGAACCTCACCGCCCGTCACTGGCTTTCTTACAGTTACATAGGGAGTCACTGCTGGGGGGCACAAACCTGCAGGTGTGTGGGTTACCGGCCGGTGGTGCCGCACTGTCAGGTGAAGCGACGCGGTGACGAGGGCGTCTTGGAAATGTGAAACTGAAAGGACACTGCATGTTCATTCGGCTAAAACAGAATGAGACCAAAATGTCGTTTCTTTTGAAAAACGTGTAGATGTGGAAAGTTCCCTCAGTCCATTTTCTTGACCCATTTATCCAGGGCAGGGTGACGAGCCAAACTCACTGGAGCGAGCATCTGGCATAAGGTGGGACCAACACCTGGACTGGGCGCCAGCCCCACACACACACACACATATCTGGGGCAGTTTAGCAATGCCAGTCCACCAAACAGGCGGGTCTTTGGGAGCACACAGGGAGAACATGCCAGCTGCAGGCGGGCAGCACCCACCCGGGACGTGAAGCCCATGTGGGATGTCATCTGTTCGAGTGACGCTCGCCTGTATTTTTAACTGTTGCTTTCCTATTGGCAGATCAGCCGTTAAGGGGGCCTTTAGATATTACGAGTAACATAACGCTACTCATATAGCTAAGCTTGGTGGGCAGAGGTGTGGGCACACCTGGCCAAACTGCATATTTTGTTGATATTTGAAGTAAAATTACAGCAAACTAAAACGGTGGTATTTTTATGAAAATGTTAACGCGCATTCTCGCTTGATCTGAGGGACTGGAAAACAATATAAAGATAAATAAATTAACGTTAAGGCGGCACTTGGAAAGATCTGCTTATTGCATTACACCAGTGTTACTGGGATAATCGTTGGCCTCCCCGGGACCCCAAACTGGGCGCCAGTAGGACTGAGCGTATACTGCACAGCCATGGCGACAGTTTCGTACACGCAAAACAAACCTCATCAGACGGCCAAAGCCCACGCGTGTGCGCGTCGATAGCGGCAGCAAGCTGGCGACAACTTCACGAAATAACGCGATGTATTTTAAGGGGCGAGAACGGCCGTCGGTAGCAATAAAGAATAATTCACTTTTTAATTCTGTCAATATTTTTCTTTGCTTCTGTTTTGGGTCTAGTTTGATTGTAATTATTAGTAAAAAAATATATAAATTATTATTATTTTGTTTTAAGGGAGGCAAAAAGGTTCAGCGTTGGTTGTATTGCGCTCCCCAGTAGCTGTAAGTGTAGTGAAGTCCCGGAGTGATTGTAATGACAGTCCTGTGCCAGCAGGGGGACGAAGCTGCGCATGTGCAGTATATGAAGACGGGCCGGCGTAACACTGCAGTTCACAGCGAGCGCTAAACCGGGGGTTCTCAACCTTTAATCCTCCGACATCCCCCAGTGTACCTTGGGAATATGTGAGCCCCCTAAACCGGCCGTGATATCCACCCTCCTGCACTTTTTGTACTGCAGGACTGACTTAGGTGCTTGTTTTTGAAATTAGTCATTAAAAAAGCAGATGTTTGCCAGTGTTGTTACACTTTTTAAAGCATAATGCAAGTTATGGTCCTTTTCAAAATCAGCTTATATGTTTTTATTATTATAAGTTCGTTATTTTTCACTAGTGTCCGAATTTCTTAATCATAACATATGAGTAGGAATTTCTTACCGAAATGCAAAATTTGTCCCTGCAGATATTTCGATTGCAGCAAAAGCTGCTTGCTCCTCTCGTGGATTACTTATTATTAAATTAAGCAGAAAATGGTTCCATATTTCTTCAAATGAAAAGTCATTTTTAAAATGCAGCTTTAGCTCATTACAGAAGCTACTTGATTACCTCTGCATTGAGCGACAGCCACAGTGAACACGAGTGGAGATGCGTCGGGGTCTTCCACCCACAAACAGCGAACGAGGCAGCAGAAAAGACCCGCGTCGTGTTGTGCGGTGGCCGCACTCGGACTGTGAACCTCAGTCGTGTAATGTGACGCGCCCAGCGACTCACCTCATCGCACCCTAGACATTTCAGCCATGTCGTTCACACCTAAAGACAAAGGTGCCGAAGTGCTCCTCCAGATCAGTGTCGTAGGGGAACCGTGTTTAGTTCCCAAAAGAACCTTTTATTTGCGCAGGCCCATAACAGGTTCTGTAAATTGATGACAACAGTTTCGTGACGTCCCAGTGACTTCCCAATTTTAAAATTTGCGTTTTGTCCACAAATTAGTCCAACGAGCCGACGTCGTATGTAAAGACCCCTCCCTGGGTAAATGGCTGTTTGTCGAGCACTGGTTTCGCAGTAAAGCCCCGTTACCGAGCCGCTGTGGTCGCCGAGTGACTGTGCAGTGAAATTGTGGCGAGTGATGATGGAGCGCCCTCTATGGAGCGCACTGTGTATTGCAGCATATGAAGCCCTCGCGGATGGCTGCCGCAGGTAGAACTGACACCAACCTGGGAAACAGTCAGACTGAGCTGACTGACAGGTAAAGACACCAATAAGAAAAGAGGGAATGACCGACGAGGCCGTGAGGGAGAGAAACTTTGAAACGTCCGACCTAAAAGACCTGCGGAGGCGCAGTAAAGGGGTTAGCGGGCATGGCGGGGGCACATTGATCGCCCTGGCAGTGCTGGCTGCTAAGTGCAGCTTTAGTGGTCTTGTAAGTGGTCGTCATTACGACGCACATTGACTCCAGATCTCTAGCAGGGGTGCAAACAAAATGTCTTCTCTTAACGCCATTGGGAGGCGAGACCGAGGACTTCCAGTCGCCTGGTAGGGTGAATGACGCGTTTGGCGGACCGTTGAGATCTTTAAGAAGTGTGAGGGGGAGTGTAGCGCGGCGCTGCTGGTTAAAGCCCCTCAGACTGGAACCCCTCGAGGGTCGTCTGTCACCGTCATGCGGCTTGAGGTGGCCGTTCGTGATCTCCTTCCAGAAGTCCCCTCTTGATATGGAGACTCGTTTACTTGTCTCACTTAACGAGCCGCCAGTGATGTTGTCTGTTAGCAAAGATCGTTGAAGTTTAGTTCTGTTTTAGGGATATTCATGTTTGAAATGCGCTTGAGTGAAGTTAACGTTTACGGTTTTTAATTGCATTACAAATGTCGCCTGTCTGTGTCTATGGCTGTGCTGGCCCGATGCTGCTAATCCTCTTCAGGGTCGGATCGGCGCTCTTATTGGGGTCCGCTGCCCCTACTGAGGAGTAGCTGAGGAGTCCCCTCTTTAGCTCTTCTGGCTCAGCTGACAGATGAAGAAGGAGCTCTAAATCGTTAAAAGTCAAACCCATTTTTTGTTTTCATTTTCAAAGCCGCGTCACGCTGCACCCACCGGCGGTGCCCGATTTCGATTTTTATTACACGTTGTGCCGCAGCGGTTAGATCATCTCATTTAAAAATGCACTTCTAGAACAATCATCATAACGATAATTACGCGTTATGCAAATCTAAACAATCGCACAGCCCCCGAGGCCAAAAGCCTAAACCCCCCCCCGCCAACACACACTCACCTGGTCCACCAGGCACTCCCTCTCACAGGTGCTCTGCGCGTCTACCCACAAATTGGAGTTCAGCTGGTTGGGGCAAACCCCCGGGTGCCCGGCCTTGGCACCTGTGAGACTGGCACCCCACGCCACAGGCTCCTGCCTGGGCCAGCGGAGCAGCAGAAGCAGCAGCAGCAGCAGCGCAGGGGCGCCAGCGTGACGCACCAAAGCCCGCCGTGTCATGGCGTGGGGACTCGGACCTTCGGGCACGGGACTCAGTCAGCGGCGGCTCTTCTCATTCCTCCTGCGGCCGGTGGAAAGGGGGCTACGTGGGGGCTTGGGAAGACATGAAGGAAATCGGGAAGGGGCGCGACGAGCGGAATCGCCGAACGCTAAATCGATTAAGGCGAAAAGTGCCGACAGATTAGAAGGAGCTGACATAGGAGTGGAGAAGGCGAGCTGGGCAGCAGAGAAGGAAAAGAAGAGAAAAAACGAAAAGAAATCCACGAAATGGCTGAAATAACAACAAGCCGTCATCTAGTGATCGACAGAGAAATGGAAATACGCGGAGCCATAAACGTACTTAAAGATATCGAATCAAAAGACAGTCGTCACGATTAAGAAAGTGGGAGTGCAGGAGAACAAAACGCGACACGGAGCCAAATTAGGGGACTTAACAGAAGTGACACAAAGGTGGCTGGAATGTCACAGGAGCGTGACAGGATCAGGACGGACTTGGCAAAGTCCGACAGAAGACCCCCACGGCTTAAGAGCACCCAGTGCGGGGGTCCTTAGCTCATGTTGGGTGAGGAGCCCATCAATAATAAAAAAAAAATGAATCATAAATAAGAGTCCGCGAAGTTAATGAGGAAAGGAAGAAAACAAGATCTGGGCGACCACCCTCACTCGTGAAACGGCAGCTGGAGATGTCGGCTCAAATTCCAATTAATAATAATAATAATATTAATAATAATAATAACGGTCAGCAAAAACGCGCAGCTCTACCTGAATATCCGCCGTAAATCCGGAGGCGCTCAAGTCCTCGACAGTCTAAACGAGCAGCAGGAGGACCCTAAACTTCCCCTTTTCTAACGAAATATCCCGAATGTGGCGGTGGGTTTCGGACCCCAGCTGTCACAAGTGCACTGAAACGTCCGACAAGACCGCGCGCGTTCACGGTGGGCGCCGCAGATGAAGGGGACTTGCGTTCACCCGCCAGCAGACATTCGGGTTTCTGAAATTATAGAGGGGCAATAATCCCGAAACTCTAACGGCGTTGAACAAGAGGTGGTCCCATGAAGAAAGACCCGAATGGTGCCCGTTTTTTTTTTTCTTCTTCTTCTTCTTCTTAATCCAGCGCTCGCGGTGCCAACAACCCCGTCGTGCAGGTCCGAGTATCCCACTCCAAGGCGACGCGTCCGGCTCTGGGGCTGAATTTGTATTTATTGGGAGCTGAGCCTGGCGGGCAGAGGCCAAGCCCCCCTTTGACCGCCCCTATTAAACTGCAAAAGCGTCTGAAGATCCGATGGAGAGGAAGAAAAAAAAAAAAAAAAAAAAAAAAAAAAAAAAAAGAGGCGCACAACTGGACAAACACTAAGAGAGGATCAAAGGGACGAGGCGCCCCCGACAGCAAACGGCCGTGCGCCCCTGGGAACCGCAGCGCTGGGAGGCGGCCAGCCCACCCGCCCGGCGGACGGATAATTGGGAGCCGCTTTCATCCTGGACGTGGCCGGCATTCCTGTGTGCTTCAGCGCCGTTCAGAAATGCATCGAGAGCAGCGCGCCGTGCGCCCGTCCCAGCAGGCGACTTAAAAAGGGGGTCACGGCGGTCCCAAAGTGTTCACAGGAAAGGGGGGGGGGGGGGCGTGGGCGGGGGGAGTTTGGACGGCCAGGGCGGCACAACAAAGGGGAAAAACACACACAAGAGAAAGGCAGGCGCGGCATTCCTGTGGTGGTCTCCCACCGGCCCCCCAGCCCTTTCTCCTAAGACTTCAAGGCCAGCTGGTGGATTTCACTTTGATCGCCTGTTCTCTTCTGAAAGGAAATCACAGAGAGGCCGGTGTGCCCCCAAGGACCCCATCATTCCTTGTCACTGATCACTGAATGGCACCTGAAGTCTTGTGGTCGCTTGATGGCCGACACCTCCCTCCCAGACACAGCCAGGTCAGAGTGTCCCACCCTCGCTAGTCATCAACAACAGGTGCTGACCACCTCCGTCTCTGTCTACGCTCCCCTCTGGGTTGCCACACATGTCCCTGTCAGCGTCACTTTCATCCTGACACACTGTCCCAGCACCTCTCACCCGCTCCCATTCCGACAGGTCCATCTGCGGACCACCAGGTGTGGCCTTGCCAGCGTTCCAGACTTGTCCCCAGTCCCCTGTTTAATCCCCTTCTTCGTGTCTTATGAGATATGTCATCAGGCCTGTCCCTCTTCATCCTCCTCTGGCAGAGTCCTTACATTTTGTTGTTGCGTTCAGTCACAGGTGCAGCCTCCCGGGTCCTACTGTTGAATCTTCAGCTCGGTAAGCGGTACCTGCCAGCGCTCCTCTTGTTTAAGGCCCCCCCGGGGTCTCTCAAAGCCTTCGGGTCCGGACTCATCCACAGCGCCCTTGTTACCCTCCTCTGGTCACCAGCGATCATCTCCTTCAGCCTGTCATCATCAGGTCATCGCTTCTTGTCACCTGTACTGGAAGGCCAACTGTCACTTGTGGCCTCATTGGGGTCTCTTACCTCCTTTGGCCCAGTGTTAATTACCAGGTATGTCCCCACTGGTCCTTCAGTTCCAGTGCTGTTCTGTTAACCAGGCCTCAGTCTGCCACAGCTTAGTCTTCACCCCTCACCAGTTCACCCACGTAAAGAGCACAGGGTCTCAGTGGTCTCCTGTTTTATCGATTACTGTTCACGTTCCTGGCCCTTCTATGACATGTCCCACTTGGTGTCTTACCATCTTTGTCACTGCAGCCCACTCACATTGTACTGCTGGGTCTTTCTCTCAGCAAGTGATGCCCGCCACTGGTGTATACGTCCTCGCCATCGTCTCACTTCCTCTTGTATCAAATGCCAGGCATGTCCTCGTCACCATGAAGGGGCCTCTGCCCCTTTGGTCTCATATCATACTCGTTACTGTCACCTCTGCTGTTAATCTAGTTGAGCATTGCGTCCATCTCCATGTCTGTGTCTCCAAGTTGGATGGCTGATACCTGTCCACAGCCCCCCCCCCGGTCATTGTCTTTTGTAATAGGCAGATTTTGAGATCCTAGTCTTCTGCGTTCATCTCAGGCCCCGTCACTATTTAAGCTCGGGTGAATGGGCAAGGGCACCAGATACTTGCCCCCTCGCTGGCACAGTGACTGAGCGCCAAGCCCATGGCAGACAGACTGACAGCACTCGCAGCCTACCACCCACACTCCCAGCCCAGGAGCCTAATAACGGCCATCATAGGACTAACTAAAAACAAAATGGGCGGCTCACACAAAGCCTTCAGATTTGTCGATTAGGTGCCAAGACGTTAAGAGGGGGCCTCCCTGCTTTCCCCCCCCCCCCCATCCCATCCCATCCACTCCACACACGGCTTTGTTTCCAGAGGAGCCGAGAGATCCTGAGAATCGGCTTTGTCCCCTTTGATCCACGCTGACCTCGTGACCTTTCACTGACACATGACCTCTGCATTCGTATGCGGCGAAGAGGCTGAGGGGCACCCAAACGCCAGGGAGAGGTTAATCGATTCGGTTTCCTTTGACGGCGGTGAGAAGCCACTCAGACGGGGCACAACACAAACAAAAAGAAAAATGAAACCCACAGCACCATCGGGCAGGAAACGACCCAAGTCATAAACTTTTACGAGCGCAACTCCCACGTCAGGCAGCGGGGCCAGCGTGGAGGGCGGGGCCTGTAGGGCTGTCAATCAAGTGCAGGGCGGGCCAGTCAGCGAGCCTCGCGGAGTTTGTGAAGGGAACTGCAGCCTCACCACTGTGTCCAGAAGCCTCTGCGCCAAATGAAGACCACAAGGAGAGCTGGGAGAGCAGATGGGGCAGGAAGACGGGCGAGGATGAGCTGTGCGGCAAGCGACGTGCAGGGAAAAAATGGACGGAAGTGACGGGCGCAGCGACGCGTTGGTCCTTTGTGCCCACAGGGTGGCGCCACTTCACTTTTATACCTTACCATATTTGTGTCGAGAGCACGTACTGATGGTCACAACCTGCTGAAGCAGTCGCCGTGTCCCACCGCTAACTCGGGAGGCCCTTCTGTGCGATGCTGCAAGCCCACCGGTGACACAGCAGCCGTCTAGTGCCGAAGAGCCCCCCTCCGTGAATGTAGTGCGATCATCTGAGGAGGGGGGGATTGGGGAGGTGGTCCAGGATCGGTGATGCTGCCGCTGTGAATCGAGCACAATAGTCGAGGGAGGCGAGTTGGATTGGGGGTTCAGTTTCGTCCAGGATTGGCTGGCGGCCCACAGGTTGGGAAATGCTGGTCTACTGCACAGTTTTAAGGGGTCGTGTAGACGGACTTGAGATGACGGTGTAAGAGACACTTCTAACGGGATACAAACGGACGATCAAAGAAAAAGCCCCTCCGACTACGCAGACATGACACAGAAAGAAATGGAGGGGTCTCAGTGACCACTGGCCACTTGTCAATGGTGGCACCGAGTCAACGGGACACTGAAAGGTCTCAATGTGTAAAAAAAAAAAAAAAAAAAAAAACACAACTGAGGTGAGCGCCCCCTAGACGCTAAAGTCACTTCAGGTGTGATGGTACCTGAAAAGGAAGAAGTCATGCTGCACAGAAGATGAAGGAGGAAAAAAGGAGTTAGAAGAGGAATATTAAAAGATGGGATTGCAGGAAGAAGCAACAGGGGGGCAAACCCCAGATTGTGGACAGGACAATGAGTGGCAGAGCGGTTTCAGGCAGTAATATAGTGGTTGGGATTTTCAGAGACCACAGGGATATTCTTCAGTTTTATTCCTGGGGAATGGAGGAGTGGGAACAGCGGTGGTGACACAATGACCGTCACATGGAGCAGAATGTCAACCATCTGTGTGTCACGACACAACGAGAAGGCCGGCAAAAACGACATGACGTGGCAGCCTCAGCCTTCTGTTAAACGGTTTTATTGTGAAAAAAAAGCTGCATTTCACAGTCTGGAACAACATTAAAACTGTACAATCAGGAATAAAAAAAGGAATAAAAAAAACAAAAGAGAGAAAAGCGTTCTTCATTAGAGTTCACCCAGCAGCGTAAACCACGCGGAGATAGTGTTTCAATAATCGCAGTCAAACCGTTCACACGTCCTCACATCGCCTCACGTCGCTCCATCACACAGAAGTAAACACAAACGGCGATCTAACAACAAACGGCCATTTCGGGCCGCCAACCAGCAGCATAGCGAGGACCCCCAGCACAGGCACTAACAGTCCAAATTTGCCATGGGATCAGCACACATCACTGCCCCAGAGTGCCTGGCCTACCCGCCCACCATCTTTGCAGCACAATCCTTTACATCAGCAGTCAGCTTCATTCACAAGGACAGCCACGAGACAATTCCTCAAAAAAAAATTCCATCAACAATGCCCAGGTAGGCATCCACTCCCATCTTTGTTTTTCTTCAACACTTTGGCACTCGGGGAATCAGGCAAATGCTATCAAATGTGAGGGAGGTTGGCAGGTGGGAGAAACAGAATAAGGGGAGAGGTAGCCTGCCCTCTAGCTGTGGGGATTGGGATTGCACCTCGGTTTCATTCGGGAGCTGGCCCAGGGATTCAGGCAAAGTAAACTAAAACAAAGCTGACATTTGGGTTAAGGCGTGCCAGGTTTGTGCACAAGACGGTGGAGGTCAGCAGGCTTCAAAGTGAGGGACAAACAGCAAGGGGTTTAAGGTGCCACAGGTGTGGGTGCAAACAATGAAAACAAATCCTTCAGCCAAGTTTTGGAAAGGTGGCATCAAAGGGGCAAAACTGAACTCAGCTGGGCAAGTGAGCCAAAATCTCTAGAAAGTAAAGAATCAAATCCCAAGTTGAATGGATGCCCAACCTGCCCCGTGGCATTTTTGGAAGTTGGTGGCCAGCAGAGGGATGCCATGTCCCACTTTGCTCCTCAATTTCCTGCAGTCTGTTGAAGTTCAGGCCTCAGTGGGTGTTTCTGCTTTGTGATGTACTATTTTGTTTCACAAAAGTTAAATATCATAATTATATATATATATATATATATATATATATATATATATAAAAAAAAAAAAGGAGCAATATATTAACCGATTTGAATGGCGACATAATTTACATGATTCAGTCTCTTACGAGTCAAGTGGAGGTAAACCAAACAGCGCGGCCGCACTGCATCTGCCCTGCCACCCCAGAAGGCCGAGGCCTGCCATTCTGTGGGGAGCCTCTCTGTAAAATTACTGGGCGGGCAGAGCCGAGAAGAGAGGACAGGAGAGTAGGTCCTCTGTGGACGGGAGTCCTCCATCGCTCCGCCGCACGCTAAGAGATCTTGCAGTTGTTCCTGGTGCAGTTCTGAGGGGGGCTCTGAGGCGGCCGGATGGATTTGGAGCGCTTCAGGCTGTTCCCCTTGCTGCCGCTGCCACCTGCGTTGGCCAGCGAGTAAGAGCGGCCGTGCATCATCACGGCGTTCATCCCGTTGGCCATGGAGAAGGACTTGAGGTGGCTCTTGATGGCCACGGGCAGAGGCAGTTTGTCAATGAGGTGCACAGGGGTGCAGGACACAATCGCCCGACAGCAGAGGTCCTGTAAGCTGAACACTGCAAAGAGGGAAAAAACAAAACAATAATGAATCCATTTATTACTGGCAGGTTCATGCAATTCAGACCCTTTGACAGCATAGAACCTCACCAAGCATTCAACCCACTCAGAGGAGCAGGCCGGTGAAACACCGTGACCAACCGGTGGTCTGCCAACTCAGCCCATCTAAGACAAATCAGGGGCAACACTAGTGGTGGGGGGAGGGGGCAGGGAATAAATAAATTAGCAAATGTGCCCACCTAAGGGGAAAAAAATGAAGACTGAAATGATTATGGACAATGTCAGCAATAGAAATCTGTCGACATATTCCCGATGTCGATTATTTATTTGCATTTTCAAACATGCGGTCTGTGCGGGACGGGCGCATTAAAGAAATGGCAAGATGTCAGAGAGGCAAAGCCAATGGGGGGCCAGGTGAAGTCAGCTGGTGGCTGATGGCGTGGCACACTGGGCGCTGGCAATGCTCATAGGTGAGCTGCAGTTGTACTCAGAGACGCACAATAAGGAGTCGTGCATGTTAGGCTATCCGAGTCTGCAGCACAAATGTTGGCGTGTGAGAACTAAACGGACACAATGTGAGCGGTTTAACTCGGCACAAGCACTCAGTAAAGACAAAGGCGGTGGTGGCAGTGCCCACGTTATGAACCCGTTTTTTTTTTTTTTTTATTGCCTCTACTTTCAGCCCTTTAAACTGCTATTATGGGGTGTTTGATTAGGAGGATTCACCTTTTTCACATTTTTTGTCGATATTAAATGCAACAGTTCTGTTTTTTTCTATAGAAGCTCCCATTTTGTGTTCTGGTCAGGGCGAGACGGGTCTTGGGCAAAAAGGTCACAACATCCGATGTCAATTATGCAGGTTTGTGGATAAAACTCTAAAAAAGATTTTCTTTGTTTAAACTTTCTAGCAACGTTTTTTTGACTTTGGTTCCCGGTTGTGATCCTTGTGCATCTTACGGACACGTCTGGTTTCTCTTCGAGAGACGACAGCCTGGGCTTTACTGTTCAGGTATGAAAGGCCCTGGCAGACAATGCTGCACGCTAAGCAGTAGGTAGAGCACCTGGTGTAGGGTATCACCCTCAGCTAATCTGTTTAATAGTTCTAATAGTCACCAAAATAATTGATTATTAATATATATATATGTGTTTGTTGCAGCCTTAAACAAAAAAAAAAAAAAAAGGGGGGGGGGGGGGGGGGGGAATTTTTAATCTGCTCCTCTCTCCACTAGATGGCAGTGCACACCACATGTCACAGCAGCGCCACCTCACTACATCCTGCCAATTCAATACAAAGCGCTAGCAAGGAGCAACAAACGGGCAACTAAAGGCTCCTCTTGTTATTCTGTAAATGTCCCACCTCCACGAACCCAAGCCGTCACCACCCAATCCACACTTTATTTGGATGCTGCCTCAGTCGGCACATTTACTTGCACACATGCAGGCCTGTCACCTTTACCCCGAGCCTTACAGGACAGCCTTGTGTGTGACCAACCTGTGCTCTGACTGTAGGAAATAAACGACAAGAACTGGAAGGCTGAGGGGCAAAGGTATCTGCTAAAGAAATCGAAATGCTCATCCAGAGGGCAGACACGAAGTCAGTCTTAATGTTCAACTGCAGGACACCTTTGTGATGTGACAAACCATGAGGCCCTAAAGCCAGTCAGCACTCCCTACACACACACACAAGACAGAGAGAGATGGGAAAGACACGATATAACAGATAGAAGGCACTAGAAGATACACACACATACAGTCATATGAAAAAGTTTGTGAACCCCTCTCAGCCTGCACAATAATTGACTCTCCTTTCAACAAAAAAGATAACAGTGGCATGTCTTTCATTTCCTAGGAGTACTGCGGTGTTTTCCAAACAAAGATTTTTAGTGACGCAGTATTTAGTTGTATGAAATTAAATCAAACGTGAAAAACTGGCTGTGCACAAATGTGGGTCCCCTTGTCATTGTGCTGATTTGAATGCCTGTCACTGCTCAATGCTGATCACTTGGTTGGATGAGCTCGTTAAGCCTTGAACTTCATAGACCGGAGTGTCCAATCATGAGTGGTGAAAGTTATTTAAGGTGGTCAATTACAGGTTGTGCTTCCTTCCCTTTGACTCCACTGAAGAGTGACAGACAGCATGGGATCCTCAAAGCAACTCTCAAAAGATCTGAAAACAAAGATTGTTCAGTCTCCTGGTTTATGGGAAGGCTATAAAAAGCCATCTCAGAGGTTTAAACTGTCAGTTTCAACTGTAAGAAATGGAATCAGGAAATGGAAGGCCACAGGCACAGTTGCTGTTAAACCAACTCAGGTCTGGCAGGCCAAGAGAAATACAGGAGCGGCATATGCAGAGGCAGGACTGTGAGAATGGTTACAGACAACCTACAGATCACCTCCAAAGACCTGCGAGAACATCTCGCTGCAGATGGTGTATCTGTACATCGTTCTACAATTCAGCGTAATTTGCTCAAAGAACATCTGTATGGCAAGGTGATGAGAAAGAAGCCCTTTCTGCACTCACGTCAGAAACAGAGTCGCTTGTTGTATGCCAATGCTCATTTAGACAAGCCAGATTCATTTTGGAACAAAGTGCTTTGGACTGATGAGACAAAAATGGAGTTATTTGGTCAGAACAAAAAGGGCTTTGCATGGCGGAAGAAGAACACCACATTCCAAGACAAACACCTGCTACCTCCTGTCAAATTTGGTGGAAGTCCCATCATGCTGTGGGGTTGTGTGGCTAGTTCAGGGACTGGGGCCCTTGTTAAAGTCAAGGGTCGGATGAATTCAACCCAATATGAACAAATTCTTCAGGATAATGTTTAAGCATCAGTCACAAAGTTGAAGTTACGCAGAGGTTGGATATTCCAATAAGACAATGACTTAAAACACAAAGGCATTTATGCAGAGGGAGAAGTACAATGTTCTGGAATGGCCGTCACAGTCCCCTGACTTGAATATCCTTGAAAATCTATGGGATGATTTGAAGCAGGTTGTCCATCAAATTGAACTGAACTGGAGAGATTTTGTATGAAGAATGTCAGAAAGACCTCCATCCAGAATCCAGACACTCATCAGAGGCTATAGGAGGACAGCGTCTGGAGGCTCAACGGAGCAAAAGGAGGCTCAACTAAGTATTGATGTCATATCTCTGTTGCCCACATTTATTCACCTGTCTAATTTTGTGATGATGCATATTGCATATTTTCTGTTAATCCAATAAACTTCACGTCACTGCTGAAATCCTACTGTTTCCATAAGGCATGTCGTATATTAAAAGGTATTTGCTACTTTGAAAGCTCAGCCAATGAGAAACAAAAATCCAAAGAATTAAGAGGGGTTCCCAAACTTTTTCATATGACTGTATATATCAGTGTATACAAAGACCAAGTGCGCCCCCAGTGGATATCGCTAAAATGTTAAGAAATTATAAATTGTGTCCATTTCATGCACTTATTTGTTTTTAGCCAAAGGCCAGTTAACTTGAAAAACACAAATGCTATTAAATGAATCGTTGGACTAAAAGCCCAATCAGTCCCTCTTGTCGTTTAGTGTCTTTATTATGATGATCACCAGTCTCAGGTTCCAGAGGGTTTTGGTAACTGCAGCCAACCCGGCCTGCCACAGAACTGCAGCAGCACACGTTACCACAGGTCAAGACCAGCAGTTTCTGGACAGAACTTTGCAGGTGGGCCCACATCAGATGTTTTGTGTTCACTATAAACGTGTTTCTGTTTGTTGTACGATTTTAATACGGGAACTTTTGAATTTCTACCGTGGCGTTTTTTTTTTTGGGTGAGCAAGCCGTTTGTGACAATGGCTAACTTGCCAGTCAAAGTCGGCTCATGAAAACCGAGGTGATGGATTGTTGAATGGAAACAACAGTAGAGTTCTGAGCGAGTATCGCAACTTTCTGCTGTTCAGAGGAGTCTGTTGTCACATAAATGATGTTAATTACGTGGTGTATTTTATTGTTTATTAAGGCCCTACTGATTACAGTTTTGAACATTTTGTCTTCTACAGAACAACCACTCACATCTAAATGTGATACCCATTGTTTGGTTTCATTTGCTTGCTTTCTTCCCTTTTCATCACTTAATTTGAGAAGTTCAGTATTTGCTACAACTCCATCCAACTTAAAACATAAAACACAAAATACTAAAAATGACGACCAACAATGCAAAGTATGGCGCTACCCACAAGAACACCAGGCAGCACACAATCGTCTGAACTTCAGTCCAGAACTGCTGCCGTAGACCTCTGGTGACATGTGGTGCCTTAATGTTTGTGACGTGACATCTACTGGAATGTCTGCCTTAATGTACAGAGCAATAAAGTGCAGTGCATTATTCATTCCAGCAGATGGCACACTGCTGACACTAGCACTGGTGTTGAGAATCTCAAACTGACACTAAGTTAATTAAGAAAAAATATCAATAGAAAAAGATACAGGAAATAAAACAGAATGACAAGGGCACTGCTAATCTTATTCAGGTCCATCATCCTGGTGATCTGAAATGAGGGCAGAAATAAATCCTGTAAAGTAACAAATTCCATGAACAGCTATAGAGAGGCCCCGCGTCTGAGACCCCCTCAGTCAGAGGGCTTAAATGGGATCAATATTTCCTCTATCAGCCTTTTTATTTTTGATCTTTGTTTTAATTTAAATTTCCTTTGGTGGAAAATATAATGGCAGTTAATTGTGCCATCTGTTGGAATGAAACACACATTGCAATTTATTAGCGCAACATCTTGGAAAGACAAAAAGGCACAAGAACAAACTTGCAGCAGGCCAGAGTACTTGTGGGTGGGGATCAAAGGGAGAGAACTGTCAATCAATATCAACTTCAACCAATCATGTCAAGGACACCCTGGATGGAGCAAATTGCATGTGATATCACAGGTATGGTGGGCTGCAGTGCCACTCTGTTGAATTCACTTCCATTGGCTATCGCTTCAGCACAACACTAGACCAATAGGCCACGATTTATCATGGACTGGGCCAGCAACTTTTACACATTTCCAGATGTCTTGAAGCAATTTAGTAAGCGAATGATGATGTCAAATATGTGTATTTGCTTAGCTGGGAGCCACCAACGGTCTCAGGACAAGTTAAATTGCTTGTCGTCCCCCCATTACTGGAATCTGAAAGCTACCTCAAGTGCGGCTGTGCACAACACGGTCTGAGCCAATCAACTAGGCCAATTAGAGCCTTAGGGTGGAAAAATGCCTTTGGAGGAATGAAGCCAAACAGCACTGACAACGGCCCCTTGAGCTCCTTATGCCAGCACATCATTTCAGATCAGAAACCTCCATGCCCGGGTAACGGACTCATAGCAGTAGAAACTTGTGTGGGAAGATCTGATTAGGAGGTAAAGAGAAGCCGGAGTCTCCAGCTGGCACTGTTGGCAGAGGTCTGTGGTCTCTGAACAGCAAAGCACTTTTTCCATGGGATACCCAAGACAGCCCCTTACTGCCTTTAGTGTGGTTAAAGAAAAACCCATGCCAAGACCAGTGAAAGTGGTGGCTGCTGCATTTCATTGATGCCTTCTGCTTTACCCACATCAGACGCAACGTCTCCAAGTCTCAATTAATTCATTATTAATAAAAAAGGCCTCTGCTGACAAAGCAAAGGGCTTTGGGACAAAGCCGTAGCTCACTGTCAGGGTCTCACCTCTGTTGGGTCTCCAAAACTTCTCCATGCCGTGCCTCATGAGGACGATTCGGGAGAGCTCCGTGAACGACTCGATGACGTTGAAGTTGCACAGTGGGCTCACCTCGAAGAATGTCATGCCGTTCTTCTCTGCATAAGCGCGTGCTTGCTCTGTAGGTACTTGTCTTTTGAATGCCAAGTGGAGTCGGTTACCAACCAAGATGCGTGGCACACCTGGGGCATGCTGGGTACACAATAAATATGCATTAGTTAATGGTAGCCGAGATGAAAAAAGCCTGACAAAAAGACATGGAACAAACAGAAGCAAATAATTTCTCTTGGTGTTCCTGCTCAGGAATTCACTCTTCAATAATCCAGCAACATATCCCTCCCCTAAGATGGCGGCGGTGGTGGCAGCACCAGGAAACTGAACTTGACTACCCGGTCACCTTTTCTGCCTCTCTGCTAAGCACAAGCCCCAGGCCGAGTCTCTTCCTTTGTTTCTGCTGGCTTTTCTTTAACTTTTAATCTTTTGTTTTACATGTGAAGCCCAATTTTAGCCAATCAATAAGCAGTTACTGGGCTGGACCCATGACCAATGAATGAGGAGAGGAGGCGGGTCTTCAATCCAGGTACCAATGACTGTATTATGTTAATGAATGGAAAAGAACCGTTTTCATAATTTGTTGGTTTAAAGTTGAAGTCATTTTCAAACACATAAGCCGTGATGCTAATTCATTTTGCAGAGCAGTGCCTTGCGATGTGGAAGCCACGTTCTGCCTGTCACTGTGTGAATCAGGGCAATCTCCGTTTGCCGATGAGTCGGGCACAGCCAGCCGTGTGGATTTTTGAGCTCTTCCTTCTGTGCAATAGTAGACCAGTGACAACACAGATCTGCTCATCTCTTGCGATTCATATAAAAATGGCCACATTGCTCGACGGCACCATATTTTTTTTTTCAAAGCTTCTAAAAAAATCACTTTTTGCTATTAAAAGATGGAAAATCCTGACTGCCCCCCTTTGAGGAACACTCAGAGCTATCAAAATGGGCACCAATAATGATCCCATAAATGTGGGGTATACCACCCCAGTCCTCTTGGGTCACATTTAAACAGACCATGTGACACACAAGGATTGGGGTGCACACAACTGGCCATCAGATTCGGACCACCTGAAGGAAAAAAAAAATGGCAATTGGGTCCAGCCAGCAGAAATGCAATCCGTGCCACTTAGGAAAACAAGAAACGAGAGTTAAGAACTTAAAATTAGGTAGGAAAAAAAAACAACAAAAATGTGAATCTCGAATGACTGCATAGCAACACAAACGAAGACGAGCTGTGAGATGAGCAGCGAGATTTTATCTTCCAAGGACATTTCAATACCATTTACTGTTGCTTAATGTGGGCCCCTGTTGAAGCCCATCATATCAGGAATTTGTGATCTCTGTCCTCCATTGAAACACAATCTAATCAATGTGGGCAGGGTCACAGATAGAAAATGTCATTTTTGAGGTGGGAATTCCCTGGACTCCAACTGAGGGCACCCAAGTATTGAGGCCTCTGTCTACACCTTTCCATGTCACAGAACACACCTCACTTCAGGCTGGTCATATGAAGGTGATGGTGACAACAGTCTACTCCAATGGCCTCACAGTCCCCAGAATGTAATCCACCTTTAGGAAGGGGCGGAACGGGAGGGGAAAAAAAAAAAAAATCTGCAGGAACAGCGTGATGCTGTGGAGTCCACACAGACCAAAAATCTCTAACGACTGTTTCCAGGATCTTTCTGAACCCAAGAACTTTGGCAGTTTTGGATGGAAAGGGGCCACCAAGTGTACAGTTTTAAACAGCAGTGATAACGTGCGGGTGGGTGGACTGGCAGCTCCACCAGCAAAGGGCCATATTAGTGAGATGCGGCACAGAATGGCAGGCCTGCTCCAGCTTTGGCGTGACCAAAAGGCTCCACAAATCAGAGCACAGAACAAAGCGAGCTCTGCCAACGGCAGAATTCTCTGGGAATGCCGACAACAGCGAAGTGTCCAATCTGAAGAGCAGATCTCGTTGGAATCTTTCCTTTAGCACGGCTGTGTAAAAACAGGATGAACTGGAGCGTTGCAGGAAATGTTTCCTCCACCCACAGAGGCTTCTTTCCAAAAAAGCCAGGAAACGAGGATGATTGAGCAGGCCGATCCATATAAATAATAAACATTAAAACACAAAACATTAAAAGAAAGCTGGATGTATCAGATACGTAGTACATGCAGTCGGGCAGCACATTACAACTCGGCCATCAGCAGCAGAGCAAACTGGGAGACAGTGTCCTCAGGGGCAAAGTAGCCAAACAGGGCTCACAGTAACAAGGTAGGAAAACCACGTCTGGGCTGCTGGAATAAATGAAGATGCCAAAGGCCCCCGAAATGGGTCACTGTGTCACCGACACCAGCATGATTTTAAAATAAAGAACACAACAAGTGAAATCCAATCAGGACTTGCGTTAAGGGCTGAGCTGTGAAAATGCACACTTGGCAGTAATAAAAACCATCAATAGTGACTGACCTCATCTATTTCACGGATCCACCGGTCAATGCCGTCAAAGGACCATCGGTTGGTGATGTCATAAACCAGCAGAATTCCCTGAAAAAGAGAAAATGGGGGAAAAAAAACAGTTAATAAACACAAGTTCTGGCCCGACCTTGAAGGAGCATCCACCTTAGCACTCAAATGGCAGTTGTGATGAGGAAGACCACCAGTCAGAGTGAATGGCGCTCACAGCCCCCAACACAGACTATATACATTGTCACACATGCATACCTGGGAGTCTCCTCAACCACTACCACTCCAGAACAAGAGGGGGTGTTGTCACTAACGGTATCCACGGCCCACAAAAGATGGCCACCGACAGCACGCACAAGCAGCCGTGACATCACGAACAAGTCCTGTCCCTCACTTCCTTATGAAAAGTGACGAGCCACAATAGTGACAGCTTTGTCCCAATCAGGAGCAGAGCACAGTGCGACTGACACAGCGAGTGACAATAAATAAAAGCCGCAGTAGACAGACGTGGTTTCAGCAACTTTTGAGTACGACCTTATTCACATTACTTCCCAATTATTTGTTTTTATTGGACTTTTATTTTGATTAAACAGGGTTATTGGAGAGGGACCCAACTTTTTCCCGGCTCCCAAATGCCTCCTTGCCACTGGTCACAATATACTTCATTAAGTCTCGCCTCCAACCTCACTCATTGGATACAAGACCAGTGTATTAAACTGGGCAAGCAACCAAGAATATGCGAACAGTAACTGGGAGAAATTAGTCAAATCATTAAGAAGTTAGCTGCAGTGTTAGCGAGGTCAAATCGGAAGGAAAAAATATCCCGTCAAAAGCTTCAAGTCAAAAACAAGCAAAGCAAAAGCAGCAAGACTTTAATAGCACATAAACTCAAGGGGTATACGAAAACTAACAAATTCCTAATACAAGAAGGCGAAATAAAAGAACCAAATTTCGGGTAAGGAAATGCTTCCAAGGATGACCTTTTAACCTGCTGAATCATGACCTCTGATGACACGCCCCTTAACAACACAAGAGGCTGCCCTAACGACAGGAAAATAAAATGGTGGCAATCATGAATAAGCAAAAACGGTGGTGAAAGTAAAAAACAAAAACAGTAAGCTTTAATTCAAATAAACTAATGTCTGAGTCAGTTTTTAGGACTCCAGACACTCCCAAATGAGGACCTGATCTTCCAAAAAGATGGTAAGAAAATGTAAATAATGAGTCCATTCATAACCCTGCCTTCAATTCAAACGTTTGAGTTTGTTTCACTTTATGCACTACTCTCATTTTCCAGAAGTATCGAACCACATAAAAATAAATAAATAAAAACACAGGTGTGTGGAATGTTGTAAGTGTACAACTGGATGACTTGACGTGTGCGTTGTGCGACACGAGTCACTTGACTTTTTAAATATGATATTGTATGCTGCTGCCCAGCGCACTGGTCACCTATTCTACCAGAAAGTTTTTTATCTTGGTTTAGCACGAAAACATGAGGTTAAACAAGTTTCTCAGCCGTCACTACAAACACGTGGCTAATAAAACTGTTCATGGCAGAGTATTCCTTTAAGCTGCACAAGCCAACCTAAAAAACTCCCAGTGTGAGTGTAGTAAATTGGTTACTATTTATTTATTTTGGACACTTTAAAAAGCACTAAAAGGCTGTAATTTTATTCCTCCCATATTGCTGGACTTAAATGTGTTCACTGGCATATGTAAAAATCTCTCTTAATTATTCTAAGTTGTAATATGTAAGCTAAAAGAACATAAACCCGATAGCAGGAGGTCTCTAGTGCCAGCAGACCCTCCAGAGCCAATGAAACACACTGACAAATGCACAACTGCGTGCAGTCCATGGTCAGCCATAGCTCACCTCGTATGAAATCCTGAGGTCGTCTGTTTAGGTGCTGTGATGGCACAGAGCTCTAATTTTGGGTCACAGTGTTGGCAGTCAGTTGCATTTTGTTTAAAACCCTCATCCAAGCTTTGTTTGCCTTGACCACGGCCCGATCACATCAGGAGGTCAATTTCAATCCCAGGATTTCGATTTAAAGCTGATTACTTGTGATGCCCCCCGCCCACCCTGGCCTCAAGGCCTTTTCACCTGGCGGATGCTTTTCTCACCTGAGCTCCTCTGGAGTAGGACCTGAAGATGGTGCAGAAGCGGCCCTGCCCCGATGTGTCCCTGAGGAAAAAGAAGAGAGAGTCAAGATCAATACACCAAAGCAAAGCAAATACAACATGGAGATGGGTGACACCCTGAGCACACAGTAAACCAAAGGAGATCCTTACCAGTGGCCAACAAACCAGACATCTTCCAAAGTGACACAACTTACTTGCTCATTTTCGTCTGCCCCCAGAATCCCCAAAAATCTCACCCAGGGTTACTGCATAACAGGCAGATGAGCCCACTGAGCCAACAGAGCTGATCTCTGACTAGGCCATCAAATCATTAACCTCCTTTGATTCTTACTTTCCATTTCCAAATTGCATTTCGCTGTTCCCATCTGGAACTCTTTAGTGAGTTTTCCGGGTGGGAGTCTCCACACTCCATTACTGCTGACCTAGTTTGTCTGCACCCCGGCTCTGCAGATGTGCCCAGTGGAACAGCTGAGTCAGTGCATCAGTCAAAAGACAAAACCTCACATCTGGCCGAGCACAAAATTTAAAAATCCAACCAGTAATGAAAAGAGCCACTAATGCACCGTGAGCTTGAGCAGCATAAAGGCACACAGTCATCTGCAGTGACCTAGCAGGGTCCATCCCAACGTTCCTCTTTGTTCTTCTCCACATTTCTGCTATGGCTCCTAACAGACCACCATGCAAGGTCAAGGCCCGCAAGCAGATGAGGGTTGTTTGCTCCAATCAAGTCTCCCAGGAGTTGACCTGAACAACCTGGCCAGATGCGAGCCGCTGCTAGGAGACCAACATGAAGCTGGCTCGGACGAAAGCCATGTCTTCTTTCATCTTAAAAGAGGGAAAGGGCTGTGTTGATGTGTGTGGGTGCTCACATCCGGGAGGGGTGATTCCTACAGTGTACCTCATGCTGCTAAGTTAGGCTCCAGTGCCCCAGTGCAACAAAGCCAACAAAATACGACACATGGCAGGCCTGCACTTTGGGATGCAACAGAATCTGAAAATCAAGCTAAAGGGAAATCTTTAAAATACTCAAGACGACAAATAGAAAGCGTCACACGTTAAAAATGAACCCCACTGGAAAAAAAAAATGTAAATATGCAATAAAAAGCGCCACTGGCACCACAACACAACACTACATGAGGACTGGCACTCTCAGCAACTTATGAGGGCCCCACTTCAGATATTACACAAGCGGCTCATACAGTGGATTGAGAAAGTCTTCAGACCCCCACACTTTCTGCACACTTTATTCTGTTGTAGATTTCATTTTAAATGGATACATTTGTCCATCAATCTACACTCAATTACCCGTCATGACAAAGTGACATATCTTTAGAAAGGCACACAAATTTATTAAAAATCCAAACCTTGAATCCCCTAATTTACAGAAAAATTCAGACCCTTTTCTGTGCCACTCCACATTGTGCTCAAGCGCCATCTGTTTGCTTCAATTCTCCTTGAGGTGTTTCGATTGATCAGATATCATTTAGACAGACACACGTGGACCTGCATATTGAAGGTTCAATAATTGAGGCTGTACATCAGGACCAAAAAAAAAAAAAAAAAAGTCATGAAGGCCAAGGAACTCCCTGTGGACCTCCACGATCAAACTGTGGTGAGGCACAGATCAGGACAATGGGATCAAACCACTGATAAAGCTTTGAGAGAGGAATTGTAATATGGAAGGAGATTGAAAGCACCAAGACTCTTCCTAGAGTTGGCCAGTGAGGTGACCAAGAATACAACGGAGCTCCAGACGTCCCCTGCTAAGATGGGAGAACCTGTTGGAAGGACCACCATCTCAGCAATAATAATAATATATTTTATTTATATAGCGCCTTTCCCATGCTCAAGGCGCTTTACAGAGTTTAAAAAAAGAACGGCAGGGTATACAGTATAAAACATTGTACAAACCAGATAAATAAATAAAGAAGAGTAAAATAGTAAATTCAGAGAAAAGCCTAACAGACAACATAATTGATGGTCTCGCACACACATATACAGGTGACATGAGCATCTTGACAGAGAGGTAAACTGAGAGAAGGGTAATAAAGTCAGGTAGAGCTAAACACCTTCCTGAACAGATGAGTTTTGAGTTGTTTTTTAAAAGACTTCATGAAGTCAGCTGACCTGATTAATTTCGGTAGGTCATTCCAGAGTCTGGGCACTCGCCATACAGCTGAAGGCCCTGCTGTCACCCATGGAGTGTAGATTAGTGTGGGGCATAACAAGATTGCCAGAGTCAGAGGACCTTAGTGGGCGGGCGGGCACATAGTGATGGAGAAGGTCACCGATGTAGTTTGGCTTTGTAGGTTATTAGTAGGATTTTATATTCAATTCTGTAAGACACGGGGAGCCAGTGAAGGCAAAGTAGGATGGGTGTGATGTGCTTGCAGCTGCTGGTTCGAGTGAGGACTCTTGCAGCCGAGTTCTGAATAAGCTGGAGCTGTGATATAAGATTAGAAGGGGCACCTGCCAGTAGGGAATTACAATAATCGATGCAGGATGTGATAAAAGCAGGGATAAGTTTCTCAGCATTAGAAAAGGAGAGAAAGGAGCGAACACGGGATATGTTACGTAAGAATATGAAAGTAAGAAAGTTTCTTAATGTGATTTATGTGGGTGGAATAAGAAAGAGAGGAATCAAAAATGACACCAAGATTCTTTGCAGTAGAGGCAGGTCTGATGAGATCACCGCCAAGCTGGACTGGGAAGGAGCTCATTTTATTAAGTTGAACTTTAGTCCCAATTTGCAGGAGTTCAGTTTTGTTGCAATTTAATTTTAAAGAGTTCTCCTCCATCCAGGTTTTAATTTCACTGAGGCAAGTTCCACTTTTAACATTGAAACAGAGTGGAGTATCATCTACATAAATATGATAACCCAGTCCAAAGCTACGAATAATATGGCCAAGGGGAAGCATATAAATACAGAGAAAAGGACAGGGGTGGGGGTCGACTTGTTCTCAATCCTACTTTTTGTAAAAATAGATTGATTTGTATGGAATAATTGCAATAAAATTAATAAAATGTCAAAAAAAAAGAAGAGAAGAGGACCGAGGACAGAGCCCTGAGGAACTCCTTGTATGACTGGCACTGAGCTGGATCTATTGTTGCCAAGACTAACAAACCTCTTGCCTATCAATTAGATAGGACTTGAACCACTGGAGTGCAGTGCCAGAGATACCCAGCATGTTCTCCATTCTGGACAGTAGACTGTCATGTCTGACCGGAGTGTCAAATGCTGCACTGAGGTCTAATAGAATTAATATGCTGGTCTGTCCAGAGTCTGCTGCCATAAGCAAATCATTGGTTACCCGTAGCAGAGCAGTTTCACAGCTGAGCTGCGCCCTAAAACCAGACTGAAAGGGCTCCATCAAATTATTAGAAGTAGTTGGTGAGTTGGGAAGCTACAACACGCTCAAGAACTTTTGACAGAAAAGGTAAGTGGGAAATAGGCCGAAAATTGTTAAGATTGTCAGCATCAAGGCCAGACTTTTTTTTTTTTTTTTTTTTTTTTTTAACATTGGGGTTACAGAAGCCCTCAATCAATCAGGTGTTTATGGTAGGTGGACGCCACTCGAGTAAAAGACATATGACAGACTGGCTGAAATCTGAGAATGTGATGAAAAAGATTCTGTGGTTTGATGAGACAAAAACTGAACTCTATGGGCAGACCTCTAAGCACAATATCTGGCTCACCACCTGCCTAATGCACCGTCCCTTGTGGTGAAGCATGGTGGTGGCAGCATCATGCTATGGGGACAGGAAGACTAGTCAGAATTGAGGAGAGGATGGCAGTGAAATACACAGAGGTCCAGCCCACCTTTCAGCAGTACAAAGATCCAAAGCATACGGCCAACACAATGCTGGAGGGGCTTCAGAACAAGTGTCTTCAGTGTCCCCGAGTGGCGCAGCCAAAGCCCAGACTTCTACACATAGAAGATGTGTAGAGAGACCTAAAAAGGCGGTTCAAAGACATTTCCCACCAAATTGAGTTGTGCTTGAGGGGGATCTGCAAAGAAGAATGGGTTAAGTAGCCCAAATCTGTGTGTGCCAAGCTTGTAGACACTCGGCCAAGAAGACTCAAAGCTGGAATTGCTGCCAAAGGGGATTCTACAAAATACTGACTTAAGGGTCTGAATCCTTCTAGGAATGAGAATTTTCAGTCCTTGATTTTTATTAAATTGTCAAACCTTTCTGAAAACACATCTTCACTTAGTCATTATAAGTTATTGAGTGTAGGCTGATGGGCAAAAATGGTACATTTACCAATTCAGAATTAAGCCTACAGCACAATAAAGTGTGTAGGAAGTAAAGATTTCTGAATCGACTGTAGGCTGACTCAGTGCTGTGCCTTCTGGGTCTTTTCTGACCCGATTCCGACACCCCTTTTAGGTGCCCTGGATGACAGATGTTTCACCCCAAACTGGTTTATTACTGCTGACCATCTTAACCTGTAGTGCTGATGACCAGTAGATTTAGAGCCAGTGACACTGACACTGTTTTTACTGGCTGCAAACAAACCAAACACTCTAAATGGAAAGTAAAATCCCATCTAGGATATGGAGACTCAAAACTGACCTGAACGACGTGCAGAGTTTAAAATGTAGAGCAGCGTTACTGAAGAGTGCCATTTGGAAGCCTCTGTGCGTTTGGTCTGCTTTATTAAAAAGCTTCTCAACTCAGTGGAGGTTATTTTTGTTAAGGTTGTGAACAAACAAACTGCCCTCAACGCAGTGGACAAGTTAACGTACAAATTACGGGATGTTTTACACCTTACTGCTCATTAATTGGGGGAAATGCCTAAAAAGTCACAAAGTTTCATCATCCTGAACAGGTTGTCTTTACGGGGCTGTTGCTGATTGCAAAACACAAACTAATGACTCAAGGATACCACCAGGGTTAATAAGCAGGCGCCCCAAGGTCTTCAACCACCATGGAATTTCAATGTTAGAACCACCCTCCCCGCCATTTTACTTGACATATGTATTCAGTGGGCCTCACCACAGCTCCAGCTTGACTCGTCTCCCGTCTAGGAGGATTGTAGTCGTCTTGTAGTCAATTCCTGAAAAGATATGGGGGGGGAAAAAAAAAAAAAAAAAAAAAAATCAGTCAATTTACACAGCAAACTTAAAAGCTCTCATAAAATACAAAGAAGCCTTTACTTGAGGTCCATTAAGAGAGAGAAAGCCACAGCCGCTTTAAACTTAAACGTCAGTGAACAGGCCATCTTTGTGCCGCCACACGTGCCTACAGCGTGTTAAACTGACGGCCACCTCAAGGCAAACACAAACACCACAAAAGCACATGAATGGAAAGGGAGCCATCAGCCCCAAAGGCAAGTCATGACGTGTAACAATGTCATCTGAAGTTTCTCTTTCTCGCTGTCCCACCTTTGCGCTACTAGCCATCTAATGTTAATGTTTAACTAAAGCCTTGTGAAACTCCCAAGCGCTGCACATTTAATGTGCCGAGTTGGTTCATCTTTATTTTTGCCATCTCCTCTCACCTGGTGCCTCATTTCAAAACACCAAGGGGTCGTAAAACAAACTAAGAGGACTGGAGATCGGAAAAATCCCCAACTGCCATTTCTGTTCCCACAAACAGGCGAGGGTTTTTTTTATTTTTGTTTGTTTGTTTGTTTTCTTTCCTGCTTTTTTGCCACCGGTGCCTTTAAACTGACCCGGGCAGCACAGGCTTTTCCAATAAAGGAACCAACCTTGGAAGGGCATTTAGCAAATGTAGGATCCATCTTAGCACCCTGCTAAACACACAAAGCAGCACGGGATTGTAGGCCTGGTCAGCAGCTTGGGACTCCAGAGGGTGCTGATGGGAAGGCAAATGCTGCTTTTTAGGAACAAAGTCCAGTAAGAGGCCAGCTCTGCTGCACGGTGTGTAAGACCCGTGGACACGACTTCACTACTCGACTTGTGATTTGGTTCTGACCACACTCTAGTCCTTTTTGATGTGCGTTTTGTTTTTCAACTTCATTCTTTCTTCTGTTCTGTACTTTAGCTTTTTGTTGTCTGCTTGGTTCAGACAACAAAACCTTGGTTCTGTTCTGTACTTTACACTTGAAACCCAAACACCCAAAGCTATTGCTCTGTTGATGCCTTCCAAATATTTATTGAGAGATAGATAGATAGATAGATAGATAGATACTTTATTAATCCCAAGAGGAAATTTTAGGGTTTCTCCGCAGATTTGGAAATTGGTCACTAAATACTTCCAATTTTATTGACCTTCGTAATCAGGCCATTGATCCAGGATGACTGCCACTAAAATGTTATGCAAAAAAGTGAAACTACAAACATAAATTAAAAAAAAAAAATAAAGCAGCAGCACTGCTACGGTTCTGTAAGTTTTCCAAAAATTCAGTGACCAACATCAGATCAGCAAGTATAATTATTGGCGCTCTTCTTTCTTTCTCTTGTTGAGGAGATGTTAAAATGATGCCTTAGGTATCCCTGAATGTAAAGAGAAGAGAATGCAGGCAGGGAAAAAGAATGTGGAAGATGGAAACACCAGGCAATAGAGGAAGGTCAAAGAGGAGGTTCATGGATGTGGTGAGGAAGGACATGAAGGCAGTCAGTGAGGCAGAAAGTGATGAAAATGACAGGAATAGATGGAGACAGATGATCTGCTGTGGCAACCCCTAAATGGGGGCAACAGAAAGAAGGAGGAAGATATCCCTGAATGTGATGTGATCTTTTCTGAGGCTGACCTCCACAGGTTTGGATGCGATTCTGTGGACAACGTAAGTCAACAACCAAACCTCTCGGTCAGAATGAAACCTGGCAGCCATCAGCAAGAAAGGCAACTGATTTTGGAGCGAAACGTCTCCAGCAGATTTAATGTTATGTGTTTTATGTACGTTTGTACCCAATAAAGGGTGAAGAATGAGCAGAACATGTCAGCAATCTGGGATTCTCCTGTTTCTTTTCAGATAATGAAACATTGGCCTGCATAGTCAAGTGCTGAAATCACAGCCACTCATGTGCTGGACACATCAGGTTCATTTTTATCCCCCCCCCCCATTGGACAAGTTTAACAGCAGAATGGAAGGCGACCAGCCACCAGCCCCAAGCATAATAATGTGTATGCAAATGAGAGGTAAAGGTTAAATACAGCCGTTATCATAATTTAATGAGAAAAAAAATCAGACTCCAATCTATTCTGTCACTTTCCAGCCAGCTGCATCCCCCCAGGGGACACTTGCCTCCTACAATGCAGCACGATTATCTACTCATATTATGCCTGCATGCAAGTGGCTTGAGATGAGGTGGTGTCGGCACAAAGGGGAATGACGGGAGAGAACAAGCAATTGAGGCAGACGCAGCCCGGGCCAAAATGGGGGGTGAGAGAGAACAAAAACAAAGCAGAGTAGAGGTCAAGAGCTCCGACACCTTCGGAAATCCTCCAACAGGTGACCTCCAGCCAGGGTCTTTCATTTTGCACAAACTGAACATGATGCCACACTGCAGCAAATGAATTATAGATGCAGAATGAAATATTTATCATCTCCTCCAGTGCCTGTGATGCACTTACAAAAAAACAGAACCCCACCTTAAGTCAGGGGGCTGACCCACACCTCGGACAGTTAGCCATCCATCAGCAGCTGTTAGGAGATCAGGGACCACCGGCTCCTACACTGGGCAGGGCGATAATTAAATAAAGATAGTTATCAAACATCTTAAACGTTGATGACTATACATGCGTGGTGGGTCATTTTATTGATACATGTTTCTTAGTCTTGAGGGGCCATTTTGTTGTTTTTTTTTTTTTTTAATCCACTTCTCTGTGTATTGTAAAGGTTTCATCCCACCTGTTCAAGATTTTTGTCCCATTCACAGCACCACAATGGAGACCTGCTCCACAGCATTATTTACACCCAGGAAAAACCTCCAGAAGTTAAAAACGTGTTAACTAGTAGAAATGTTATTTTTTGTAACAGAAATGTGGAAATAACAAAACGCCAACAAGAATCCAGTGGGAAAGCCACGTCGAGTGTCCACTGCTGTACTGATGCACATTTAGCACACATCCTTCATGGGACTTGTTTTGTGAGCGAGAGGTCACAATTGGGGCAGCAACTGAACATTTGTTTCTATTTTTTTATTATAATATTTATTTATTTTGTATTTATTTATTCTGTTTCTTATCCCCCCCCCCATATTGCAGACTAGCACAACACAAGGCTTAGTGACCTCCTTGTTTACCCCAACATGAAAACTGACAGTTGCCACATTGTGAACAGTACCTAGGGGGGCTAACACCTTGCTTGTTCTTGCACTCTGTGGCTATTATTTTGCCTTTTTGGCTGGCAGCTGTTGATCCACGCTGAAGCTTCATGTGACTGAATTCAAATAGGCATATGATGGCGGTTCGGTCATACGGCTCTGTATCATACATTAGTTCCATTCTCCTTAACAACTGCTGACCACCAATTTATATCATCATTGCTATGGCTCGACTCGAGTAACGGTTCACCTTCAGTTTGTTCTAAAACTACTTTGATAGCCTTCTTTTTGGCAGGCTCCAACCCCACTCATGAACATTGATGAATCACCTTAGAGGGGCAAAACACATCGAAACATTCATAATTTCTTGCAGCATATTGTTTTCTCCACTAAGAGAATACTGGAATGTCCCAAGATTTATTCAGATCGTTACACGTCACCAAGAGTTTGCCTCGGCCTTAACCGGACTTACACTTACTTCCAAGCCCAAGTCAAGGAGGTTAAGAAAGGTTGTGCAAGATTGGGTGAATTTCAGGAAGACACATGCTGAGTAAATTTAGTCACATGCTTTGCCAGAAAGCTATAACAGGATCAATCCTCCTCCTGAATGACACTTAGGACTGAGGCCACTTTATATCGGCTACCTGTGGTCACTTCTCATGATTAGAAGCCAATGCAGCCCCTTGTTGTCAGTAATTGCATGAAGTACAACCACAGGCGTGACTCACTTCACACATTCCCGTCATGCTCTATAGCCCATGTATAGCCTCAATGGTATGACACAACATGGCTTGTTTGGTGCTACTTAAAGGCACAGCAAATAGTCACATATGAAGGGAATGAGCTTTTAGGGACTGGTAGGATTTAGTTACTTTTTTGCTCACGATGATGACTGGTATATACAGTATGAGCCAGTTTAGAACTTCGAGAGTTATTCTCTTAGAACTGTGTGCTGAATTGGGCCTGGCATTAGAAAATGCGCTACACCCGATCATATCCAGGTTTAAACAACAGTTGGCCATCAACTGACTGACGAGGCACTACACTCAGCTTCTCTATGGCGTAAAAAGGCAGCCTGCAGTAGTGTTCAGTTTTCTTAATATATTTGGGGCAACCGACATGTACTCATATCGCACTAAACAGAATGAAGCTGCTTTTGTTAACAATAATCAGTGACATTCCAAGTCAAAAAGAAGTCTGACAAAAGTTGTCACTTGGTGGTCTGGGTCAATCTGTAATTCAAGTATTTCGAGGCAAAGTAGCATTGGCAGACGACTTGTTGATGGTGCTGCACGTGATGGAGGGCTTGTGGCCGAGTTCCCAGTGGTCTGTATGGCCTGTACTATTCATTGTTACAGCAATTATGTCATTACATGATCCACGTTTTAGTGGTTGCCTACTTAGATGGTGACATCTTGCCACTACAGCACCCCTCAAATGCAGGTGGTGGAGTATGGATGTTCAGGTCGGAAGCTGCCCTACCAGCCAGTGAAGGGTCTGTGGCATATGTATGAGGCGGATTAGCATAGTCCATATATGGCTGTTTCAGGGTGTCAACTGGGCGGGGCTCGTGGCGCATTCAACTTCTCACATTTACAAGACAATTCTGAGGTATAAAGAAGAAACTGCACAGTGCTGCGTGTAGGAGAGTTTATGAATTTGATGTTTTTGCGTTTCCTATTTTTTTGGTGTATGCAAACTTTCATGGTCAACTCCACGCAAAGTTTTATAAAAAAAGACCCCAGATCTTAATTAAACTGGTAATTTGTGGCTGGACTTTGACAAAGGATGTTCACTCACGAGCTCCAGGACACCTGACAGAGACCCAAGCACACAAACTCAAGGCCGTCATGTCTGCCATACAGTAAACAACGTAGAGAAGGGTGAAGGGTCAATTATATGGCATTTTCTATTTGTAATTCCCTTAGTTCACTTTGCAGAGCTCCGTTTTCACTTTGACATTAAAGAGTCTTTTTCCATCGTCAGAGTCAAAAAAGCCAAATTAAACCCATGGAGATTCAATGTGGTGTAACAAGAAAATGTGAAAACCTCCAATAAAGTGCCTATAAAAAGAGAATGCATGAAGTGACACCCAGTAAATGAGTCTTCAATAAAAGAACTGTTATATTAAAAGAAAAAATATATATAAATCAAAAAACAACAGCTGATTTGACTTTGCACTGGGTTATACACCCCTTCATGCAGTAGCTATATTATGGAAATGTAAAACAAGCCAAGAAAAATAAATAAAGATTCACATTTTCAGGAGGACAAACATTGGCTCACAAGCCACAACAAGCTTATCAGCTGCCTTTGCCAACACATCCGTCCCTTACGCAACATCTTGAGCTGATCGTTATAAGCCCACACAAGTTACTGTCTCATGTTTTCACAGGAGCCAACACTGGAGAGTAAAGTGGAAGAAGTCAAGGTCGCTCAGCAAAAACGTCCAACAGACCACAAAAAGGATCTGCGGAAGTCCTGCCAGAACACCTGGCGATGCAAAATGGCTGCCAGCCCATTTCCCAATTACCTTCAAGACCCTACCAAGGGCATACAAAGCTAAGACTGCACAATCAATCATACAGTATATTAAATCGCTATTACAATTGCACCTGCCTCGATATACTAAACATGGAATGTAACGATTACTGAATTCCAATAAAGTTCTCCCCGAGATCGAACTGCTCTAGACTGTAAATGAGTGTTGTAATTGAGCACCGACATGACTAAGAGCGAGTGCACTGGAGATTCAGACACTCTAACATCATAGGACCAACAATATGCTAAATACATTTTTAAAAAACATCTTTTAAAAAGCGTGCATATGCTGCTTTTCTGTTTACAGCCACCCCCAGAAATACTGAGAAGTAAGGCTGAGTCTAAATCGGCTGACATTTTTTAGACATTTAAGTGCCAAAATGAAGAGAATCGTAAAAGTGTACTGTGCACACCACTTCACGGCAACATCTATACAGCTGTTTAAAATTCAACCACATCGTCTGGTGGGAGAAGTGCACAAAAGCTAAGCAAGCAGTGTTAAAGTACAGTAACATTGGGGAGGTGACATGGATAACCACTAACAGTTTATGCTAACACAGGCCCGAATCCAGCAGGGTATCAAAATAAAATTAAATAACACTGTGAAAGACAAGGCTCCAAATAAAAATATGCTCCACCAAAGCTTAAACAATTATCAGTCATGATGTTCATATTTTGCATACTCATGTAACAGCAGGACACTAAGTTAACATTTCCATGTGTAACATTTTCCCACATTTTACATTTTTGAATGAGGAGTGGTGATGATGGCTGCTTTGTCAGAAATAACACTTTTTTTGGGAGGAAAAGGAAAAAAAAATAAAATAAAAAATAAAAAGGAATATGTTTGTGCCGATTATAAAATAAAATTTAAGGATACTTATAAGAGAAGTAATTTTACCATATCTGCTGTATTAAAAACAGTGAGACAGATTCTATATTAAGTGTGCTACATTCTTTATTGCAAAAAACAAACATTATACTTAAAAAGCAAATTTTTCAACTAACCCAGCATTTAACAGTTTCATATTAACAATTTTTAAGTGCGAGTTCTTCTGTACGTAGTGCATTGACAGGACAAGGTGCGTATTTCATTATACAGTTAATCAAAATTAATAATCACAATTATAAAATCAAAGGCTGCTCATCAGTTATTAAATTTTGTCTTATTCTTGAATCGCAATACACAGCAACCAACTTCTCCTCTCCTTACCCAAAATTTGTACTGTAGTTCAAGACCATTATAATCAAACCCCAAAATAAATCAAATCTTCAGAGCCAAAAACTCCTGACACAAAACAGACTCAAAGCTCAGAAATGAAGTTGAGACCAGAGCTCTAATAGCACCCAGAAGAATGTTTAAAATTTCTGGTTGAATCCACAGACATGGTCACCCAGAAAGTGCATGATGATGACAACCTTTATATCCTTGACCCGGTGGCGTCATGCACTGCAAACTTCTGGTTGACCTCACTTAGCAACTGCTGACAAAAAAGTCCCAAATTGTAGGGGTCAAAAAAAAAAAAAATAAATAAATAAAATTTATCAAAGGTTTCATGCCGAGTATCAGTAAACACAAGTTTCACCACAGGATTCAGTGGCCTCCAATACCCTAACGTGGCATCTATATATATAATTCACTAAGGCAAGACACCCATGGAAAGCACGCCGGAAGGGGTGTGGATTCACTAAGCCACCGACAAGTAAGACACCTATGGCGCACGCAGGAAGGAGCTACGCCCACCAACTCCAAGACCATTGGATACGACAACCACTCGCAGGGCCACGCCCACCAACTCGGACGCGACGACACAGAAAAACCGGCGTCATTTATATTCGTCTGTCGTAGATGCCACATGCACTTCCGAGCCACGTTGACTGTTCATAGGGGCATGTTTCTCGCGGAGGTGAATCGCCTATGCAGCATGTAAAACTGTTTGCGAGGGGTATTCCATGGGATCCTTAAAACGATCCTTTACAACTGAGGTTAAAACACAATGAAGTAAGCAGTCTTTAAAAAACGAGTTTTCAGTTACGACGCACGACCGCGTGCACCATAGCAAACTGTTTTACACGCTACATACAGCAATTCGCATCCGTGACAAACATGCGTCTTCTTAGATGCTCCTGCAGGAACATGAAAGACGTTTCCCTGCCCACCAACACTCCTTTTTCACCGGCCCGTGTCTACCCTCGCTCTCTAGGCATTCACACTGCCTGCCCATGTGCCCGGACGAAAAAACTCACCGACCACCCAATTAGTCCCTTTCGTCTGTGCTAGGATTCCACATGCACGTCTGAGCCACGTTGACTTTTCATTATTCTTTTCGGTTTCGACACCCGACCGCGTCCACCATGAAAAACCATGCGAAAGAAACAATGAAGCCCCACCTCGCTACTACCGTGGTTGGGTGTCTTGGTGGATTATATATAGAAAAGTAGCCACAACCGCACAGAGCAATGAGAAGTCTACGTGAGTCACAGGTGCATCTGGACTGTGCAAAGACGACAACGACTCAAGTGCCGAGTTGGAGGTGGGCACATGAGCAGGCAGTGCATACTGAACGAGAAATTCAGTCACGGACGATTGTGTGTTGGTTCGTTCCTTGCATTGTTACAATGTTGCTTTTCTTGCTGATTACTGATTTTTCAAATGTTAAATTTTCTCACTGTGCTTAAAAATCATTAAAAAACCGGCCTGATTATGCGGCGTATGGTACACCGCGGGTTGGCTAGTTTTAAATAATTATAGAGACCAAGGAACTGCTGTAGAAAATTAAAAAAGCTACATCATCACTTATCTCAGCAGCCGACATCTTTCACATATTTAAATGCCTAAACATTTGAATTCCATGCATACCTTTAAACACACACCAGTCCTGCAGCACATGCCACCCAACCTAAAAACAAGACATCCAACTTCAAAGTTCATTGTTCATGTTCACTTTCAGTATATAATAAAGACAACCCAAACCAACTCGCATGAACCAAACCACACCTTCTTTACTTATTTCTTAAATAAAGCACAGTTGTTTAAGGGATATTCAGTTATTTGTATGTGCAAAGTAAAACAAAGAAGAGAACCTTTGAATCAAACAAAAGGCAGTAAATGCACAGTGGAAAATGGAAAAAGCACATCCAAAAGAAATCCAGCTTGGAAAACTGTAATACAACATGGTGAAGACAGGGGGCAGATGTTATCACCAAAGTCGTAAGGTCAGTGGAGCACCTGATGGGAATACAGAGTATGGTGGGTGGCACATCTCTGCCATCAGTAAGTGGCACTCACAGTCATTTGCTTTCCCATGTGCTGTCCAGTACTCTCATGTGTTCTTCATGCCTGGTAGTCATCACTGTGCTCCACTTGTGCAAGTAATGGAATTAGAGCAGGGTTGTATGGTGAGCCTGTGCAGAGCATGAAGCAGTGCAATGGTGTTGGAAACAATGGGGAGAAGGTGGTACCAACATTCAGAGATGTGGTTTTTAGACAGTGCAGACGTATGCAAGCATGTCAAGAGCAGCACATCAGAAGTGAGGCTGCAGCAGACAAAGCTGCCACATTAGCACACATCAAAGCCAGTGTTACACCAGAAGTATAAACTTGGATCACATGCAATTGTTTTCTTGAGGCAGGGCTGCAGTCACATGCTCCCCTGGCACAATGGTCACTCATTCCACATTACTGCCATTTAAACCACCAGCGGTGCCTTGAACAAACTGAATTGAGGGTGAAATGGCCACCTCTCCATTTTAGTGATGAATGTAGATTCTGCCTGGGAATAAGTGATGGTCATACATGTGTCCAATAGACACCTGGGGCGTGGCTACGTCCATCATGTCTACACCTGTGACATGCAGGGCCCACTCTGGGCATCATGAAGTAGGGTGTGATCAGCTACAGAGCTTGTTCTCGTTTTTGCAGAGAACATAAACTGGTACTCCCTACAGGGCCATCATCCAGCCACATCTAATCTTGTTTTTTGTGTTCTTCTAGCAGGAGAACACCTGTCCACATTCTAACTGTGGAGCCGGTTTGTCAACTCCCCAGGGCCAAGTTTATTACATTGAAAATCACCCGAAAAATCCCGGACCATCGAGAAGTGTGAGAACTGATGACATAAAGAAATTTTCTTCACGCTGAACTGGAATCGTCCCCACATAAATCAAAGTCATCCAGACGATCTGGATCTGCATAATTAGATCTGGACCACCGTGTATAGGACCCAACTGGACAGTGAGGCTGATGTGCTCAGCGGCTGGTAAGAAACCTCAACCAGCTTGGCCTACAAGTCGAAGAAGCATAAGCTGACATTTATCATCAGACACACAGAAATCAGAACAGTACTTTATAACAGATACATAAATTAATAGCCATCCATCCATCTATTTGTTCCAAGGGTGAAATTTAACTGTTTACAGAAGTTAAAGAAATATAACAAACAACAACAATCTCCCTCAAGTGCACACAAGAATATCAAAAAAAGAAGAAAAATCTTTAGCCAAGTCACAAGTCAAGTGAGCAGCCCCAGTGAGGCACTATAAAGGAGTACTGCCATTGGCAGGGAGGAGCCCCAATGGAGCTTCTTGACACACTTCTGTTGACAAAACTCACCTAAGTTAGTGTGTCACAAAGAGAATGTGCAGCATCGCTCATGATGACCATCAGCTTTGTCTTCATTCTCACCTTCACCACAATCTCCAGCAGGTCCAGAGGGTCTCCCATAATGGTGTCTACCTTTTTACTCAGCTTTTAGTGGACTTCTCTTGAAGGGCCATTACTAGATTATTCATATTATTTAGCAGATGGGTGTCACTGGGCTACACAATTCAACTGCAAACTTAGGATTTTTCCCCTAACTGTGGCATTTTTTTTGTCATATTACATGTGACTTTTTGGGGTTCTTTGAAAATGGAGAATGCAAACATATCATTAGTTAGCTTGTAAACAACTTCTAGAATTCTGTTTCTTTTCACTTATTTAGATTTACTGCACTGTCATTTTGTTTCTTGTGGGGATTGTGTTTTGTGGCTGTGTTGCAATGATATGAGATGGGCTGTTGAAGGTGATGTGGTTTGCAGAAGTTGATCATTTGACGTATCACTTGCACACCTCTTTTTATGTTGGAGCTGCATGCCAAATGGCGTTCAAAATTGTGGACAAATTCCAACATTTTGGTGCGTTAGTGACTTTCTTTGGCAATTCCATTGACAGTAATTTCTGATTAGCATTTGGATTTCATGAACAGATAAAATGGCCAACTGGTTTTGATTTTCACTAATGTTTATCTTCTGGTCCCTTTTCCTTGGCCTTGTCACCCACTATAATTTATTTCTTGGCAGAGCATCAGCTTTAGTATCTCTTGATGTAAGCGAATATAAGATCACAAACCCTGAAGACATGTTCTCCTCCATACCCTCAGGTGACCCTAAGTGGCGTAGCATCACCCAACAAATTTTTAAGTTGTGTGTAACCGTGCTTACCATTAACTACAGAGTAACAAGCAGCCACAAACAACAATGGTCACTAAATAGGGAGATGTGGAGAAGCCAATGCCGTGCAGAGCTTCACTACTTACATTAATTACTACAGTATGAGTGGAATTCACGCTTGGAGAATGAACATTTTGTTATGTTATTTTTTGCAAGGCTATCTGTTATGTTTTATGTGCATTTTTCACTATTACAAAGTTTTTCAACTCTAAGGAATTCATAGATGGTGTCAATTTTGTACTTCAATAAGAGTTAATAGTTACGAAAATTATCACCATTTGTTGTAGCTATGGATGCTGCCATTTTAGGATTCAGCCAGGGGAGCATTCTCAGAGGTTGTGACATCCAATATTATTGACGTGACAAGTTAAAAGTTCAGCAGGGACAACTCTTTCTTAGCATAGATTATAGATAAATCTCGAAACTTCTGCTTAGCAATTTCTTCTTTAAAAACACTTTACTGGTTACAAATCTTTTGCTCCACTTGTTCAGCTTTGATTTTTTGATTCCATGTTTTGCGTTTATGAGGTTATGATTCTGCCTTTATTAACAATCTCTCTTTTTCTAGTCCCTTTCATTATTTCACACTGTTTACCATCCTTTAGCAGAACACATGCAACATTTTAAGAACAACATTGAAAAGATTTAAAAAACACACATACATCAGAGGCACAAACTACATGTGTTCCCTGGATCTGTCACTGCCAGCTTTAAAATGCCTTCTTTGCTTGACACACATCTGATCAAAAGTTTAACCAAACCTATCATCTTGGGAGCAAACATGAAATGCCTTGTATGTCAGCATCAAGCAGCAAACCGATTGGGAAGAAGAAAAGAAATCTACAGCTTCAGTGGTTCTTTCCTTTCCCAGAATTCAACGAGATGCCCCAGGGAGCCCATGCTGACAAAAGACAGGCATGACGCCGTGATCTGAAGTGACAATGTTACTTTCCCAATGATGAGGCTTCATTTTCATCTTAAAATGACCTTTTATTTGAATCTCCAAGGGAGCAAGTTCTTTAAAACCTAAAGTGATGTCCTTACAACCACAGTCACTTTTAACCTTAAAACCCATAGGGAGACCAGAACCACCACCAACATGTTGTTAAAAGAAAGAGGGATGTGGCACATGAACTGGTTAAGTGGGTCATTTTGGCCAAAGGCAAACAAAGAGAAACAGCACTGGACTACAGCAATTTAACCAAAAAAATAAAATAAACTGTCACCCTTCAGTTTACTCAAGGGGCTGTCAGAGGACTTTTAAACACCTGATCTTTTAGGCAAAATTTACCACCGATTAGGTTCAACACACAGGGATGAACCATCACACATGTTCTGATGACTGCAAATTCCACCCTTTTGCTACAAAAAGGTATAATATAAAAAAATGTGTCCAGAAACAACTAACTGGTCTAAAGTCGCCTCATGCTGATGTGAATCGCTGCCTTTAGACTGTTCAGTCAATGGGGGAAAAACTGGGAGGTCCAAATAGCACCAAAGACAGAAAAAGACCAGGAGATGAAATTGAAAAACACAAGGCAATCAGTCGAAACCTCCAAAGTGCACCAAAAGCCTTACTGCAGTTTAATCTCCGAGCCCTAATAGTTCAAAGCCAGACATCACATGTGAAACACTTTACAACCCACACTCTTAAATTGCTTGATATTATCAACAGAGAACTGCATGCACAGCTGGCTTTTATATTTTGTCAGTGACGACAACATGCAATGGGATTTCTGGGACACACACCCTTGCAGTGGGTCATCACACTATAGTAATGGCTAGTCAGAATGCAGGAGTGATGAGACTGAAATCTGAAAGATAAGCCGAGTCTTTAAGAAAGCTGTGGATGGCACAGAGGAGGTGTGTGGATTCTCTGCCAGCACAGATGTATCTGCATGCCTAGCAGAAAACCAAATCACACCAGCTGAGCTTTGTCAGATGCTTGTCAATTTAGTTTGCAGAAACAGAGATGGAAATGGCTGATAACACTAGCTGCCCCAATTTGTTGATAAGCAGGCCAGTCGATGTGAGACATCGCAATACTTTGCTTAAAAGTCACCGACTAGTCACGCCTTTAGCCCTACGTTAAATGAAAACACTGCAGTGGGCATGCGGCCTTGTTCCGCCTGGCTTAGGAGTCGAGTTTTAGTAGATGTGGGGCCATGTTTCATCCCTGGAATCTGTGGAAATTCTATGCATTCTACAAAATCAGATTTGAGGTTTTCTGTGGGCTCGTAGGAGAGTCACAAGACAAATGAGATATCAAAGCTGAATAGTGCAAATGGGAGGGTCTGGACATGAGCAAAAATGATGGAACACAATTCTTTACAGGACAGAAAATTGTGCTTTTCTAATACTGCATTTTGAAAGGCAGCAAAAAAAAAAAAAATAGTGGAGCAGTTGAAAGGCAACATTATGCCAGGGTAAAAGGAGAACTACAGCTTGTGTTGGCACCCCAGCTGGTAGAGGTGGGCTTTGAAAGAAAATTTTGCTTCATTTGTACCACAGTCCTGCTGAAACTGGCCGTCATGTACATTAGCTAACTAAATGAGTTTGATTAACTTAATGGATACATCTTATTTGTACATTCTTATCACTGGTTTACATAGGGTTTAAACTCACCATGTTCAGCCTTTGCTGAGCTCTCAATTTTATTTATATTTATTTATTTATTTAAGTGCCACAATTCTCTATTCCTTTTCAGGATGTCTTCCGTTTCACCTTTTAGCTATAGATGTCTTGTTAATTCTCACCCATGCAGTTTAATGTGAAGGCCAAGTGCACCAAAGCTGTGCATCCTTCAGTGTTCACCACCTGCTTAACCTTCTTCATTTGCAGGCTGAAGGTGACCAATCAGGGAATGAAACATCTTAAAGAGGAGGGGCTAAGCAGGAAAGGCTCACATAATATAAACAAATCAAAACTCTTTGTTTCCAGCTGTCCACACTGAAACATTGCACTGCTGGTTTTTTTGTTTTTTTTTTTTTTTTTTAAATACACATCTCTGGAGAACATTTTCAAAGGTCTTTGACAACTACCAACACGGTGTATTCCTTATGCAGTAAAATTTCTTTTTGAGTTGTAAATGGACATTACTGCTAAATAAAGCATTTTTCTTTATTCTAGTCTTTAGTTGCAGTTTGTATTCCATAAATCAAAATGGCAAAGACCACAATCTCAATAAACATTTTCTCTAATGCCATGAACTCTTCCGACTGGCAGCATTTTCAGTTTTGTGATGCAGTGTTTACAGACTCACTGGCCATGTGTGAGATCTGAAAGTAGTGCTTGATGATGAGCAAAGATAAAGTGGTTTTGAGGCCACCGTTTTACTTTACCAGACCAGTCAGAGGTTTTGGGAATGTTGTGCGAAGATTAACTTTTGCATTTAGACTTTTGAGAAAAGAGTGACAAGATTCAGGAAAGCAAGTGTGAAATACTGTAAGACAGAGAGATAAATCAAAGATGAAAGTGCGGCATTTCACCAATACCAGCACTTGAAATGAGCCAGCAATTTTGAATTATGAGAAGAGGATTTCATGGTTTTTTTACGATTGTTTTCTACCCAAAAACTGAAAATACTGATATAACTCAATTCTTTGTGCCATATTGCCAAGGTGTGAGGGACTTTGCAATCACAGCCTGTTTAGTGAGGGCGACCCCCCTGTTCTTGTAGCAGGCAACTCTAAGCTGTCAAATGACTGCATTAAGTGCTACCTGGAAACTTTTTTTAAAAAAAACTGTATTGATTTGCCATCTTGTAAAAACAGAAACGGCGATGAACAAATAAATTGGCACAAACACATAAACCAAAGGGGTATGCAGAGGGAGCCTTATTCAGAAATGGGTGATGAGAGTAATGGTCCCCCAGGGTTCAGTGCTGGGCCCTAAATAAGCTGGTTAAGTTTGCAAATCACATGCAAGTAGGAAGAAGAGCAAATAAAGGAGAACACAAGCTTGGACAGATTTTGTGGCAGGTGAAATTTAAGTGAGTAAATGTAAAGTAGTACACAGAGGAAGTAAAAATGTTGGAATCAAAAACACAGTTTTTTATGTCTTATAAGAAAGATCAGGAATTATAATGACCCTCCATGTACATCAAGACAGTAGACAGAGATGATCAAAAGCTAATAGGTTATACATCACAATGTGTCAAATACAAATCATTGGAGGTTATGATTAGGTTATCAAACACACTAGTGGGGCTTTAGTTGGTGTGCTGCGTGGAGTTTTGGTCTCCATATTACAAAAAAAGAAAAAGTCAAAAGAAGAGTGACCAGGCTGATTCAGGACTGAGAGATACGAGCTATGAGGAGAGACTGGAGAAGTTGAGACAGTTCAGTTTAAGCAAATAAAGAATGAGAAATGACACGGCTGACGTGTTGAAAATTATGAAAGGGAAGAGTGCAGTGGATTCCAGCTGTTACTTTAAAATAAATTCTTTAATAAGACCAAAAGGACACAGCTGGAAACTTGTAAGGACAGAATTCACATACATGTTACAAACAGATGGAATAAGTGACCAAGCAATGTGGTGGGGAGTGGGATTTTCAGGTACCTTCAAAATTTAGGAGAACAGAATGCATGATCTAGTTGGGCAGAATGGCCTGTTTTCATCCCAACTGTTCCAATGTCTTTGTCTTTTTCGGATGTGTTACTTTCATTGAACATACAACAGATGGACAGATACAATTCATTCAATAATGTGTTTGGTTTGAGGGGTTTTATTTCTGTTATTTTACAAATCTTTTTGTCCAAAATCTGTTACATTACATCTGGTATTGGTAGCTAGTGCAGTAAACGGTTTTGAGATTGTTTAATAAAAAAACCAAACCAAAGATTATGAGCTAAGACTGAAACACAAACTGATCACAGCACCAGCGAGTGGTGACAGGGGGCATGTCGATTAGCACATACAAGTAAGAATTTCTCGGTACTCTGCATACGTGACAGTAATCGCAATCCATTGCTGAAATGTCACATAGCAGTGGCAACTCGACCAGAGCCTAAGAGTCTCGCAGGGCCAGTCACACAACATATACATCTGGAGACAACCATCAGTGAATTTTGCTGGGCGGGAACAGTTAGAAGGCTCACTAAGTGTCACATTTCTAAAGCAATCCAAAGCCTCCTGAAGGTGGCGCTCAAAGCAGGGGCAGTGATTTTAAACTGCACAGCAAGGGGGCTCCTATTAACCTGATCTGACAAGCTTCTGTTTGCAATAAACTTTCAACACCTATTAAAGATATAAAGGTGTGTTACACGTGCAGTGAGCACACTGCACATGTAAAAAATAAATATGACCTGTGGCAAGTGAAAAATCTTTCTGTAAAATAAGATTATACAGTACAGTGGCATTGAGAGACAGACAGACTAGTGATAAAAGTGCACAATATGTTGCCGCAGGTAGCTGTGTGCTCTGTGATGTTCACAATATGATGACAGTGTAAAAGTCAATGTAAGGATGAAAGAAATCGAAGTTCACTAAAATATTAACTACAAAATATGCACTTGAATTAAATGATACATCACACCTCATCAAAAAGACAGCTGATAACAAAGAGCCACAGGAAATACAGATTTCAGTGCTCAAAACAGCCAAATCAACAAATCTGTCTAAAGACATCAGTAGAAACATGGCGAGGCTGTACAACATCCCACCTTCTGACTGCTCGTCTAAACAAATAACTAAATGAAGTTAACGTTACAGTCTAATTGGAAAAGCAACCAGAGATGCCACAATATGGCCGCAGCGTTTTAACACATTGCATATACACAGACCATAATGCTTATCTGAACTCGACTTGCTGTTGTTAGGCCATATGGTGATACAATTGACAGAAGTGACAGAAATACACTGCAGCAGACAAGGCCAAGTGGCTGCAGTGGTCAACGTGTGTGTCTACTCGGTTGCTGTGCACACTGTAATGTACTGTATAAATTGTATCATTAAGGTTCAGTTATCTTGTGCTACGGAGCTCCTCAATTGATAACAGTAGATTTTCTCTCAGTGTCAAGTCTTTTTTTCAGTTTTTTTTTTTTTTTGCTCTCTCCCTGGGGGTTTTAAGTGCACGGACTAGAGGAATCGAGAGAGGTTGTTTTAGGAAGAAGCCCTGGGGCTATGCAGTGGCAGATTTCACCACTATTCACTACAAATGTTTTAATGACTTGTCTTCAGACATTTGAGAAGCACACCTACCTTAAGCCTACTTAAGCCAAGTCAACCCTACCACTTTTTCGTTTAAAAACATGGACATTAGTCTCCATGTTCGCCTTTCATAAACACTACTCCAGCATTTTAACCCCCGAAACAACAGACCATTGAAAGTGCCTTCTGAAAGTGCCAGCTCCATAGTGTGGATGGGTGAAAATGAGAGAGTTTTGAAAACTTTTACTGTGCACAGCTTGATTCATGCTTCTTACATGGCTCTTCCCCAATTGGATCCTGCTCATTACAGCTCATCCCCAGGTTGGTCACACTTCAAGGAAGAAAACCAACATAGCATGGCGCGTGTTGTGTTGCTTCTTAATTGTGTTATATATATTTTATGCTATATACCTGTGCAGAATGAAAATAAATTTTACCAGTCGCTACAGTTACGCAATAAATCCTGTGGTTGATGGCATCACCATCTCTTCAAGGAATAATCAGCCTACTGGGTATGCCCAGTGTGGGTGAATGGCTAGATCATACACATTTTCATTTTAGTGTGGGCAGACACTTTCAGAAACAACATAAAAATCTTAGTGTCGATTAAGATCATTGTGTTTACAAAAGGAATGCAACTCAGGTTAACAACACACAGATACAGGTTAAGGTGCTAATGTGAAATCCATAGAACAGTATTGCTACAGACAGTGAGCGGCAGAAGGGGGAAAAAAAAAAAATTGGGAGTGGTCCCCCCTCGACTTTCTCATATACTCAGATATGGGGATGGATATTTGAGGAGTAAACCGCAAGGCAATGATTTTTATACTATGTACATTAAAGAACCATCGACAACAAATCAAATTAATAATATATTGAACAATTATTATGAAAGTAAAGATAAATAAATCGGAGCTGCATGAATAAAAAAGTACCACTTACGGTTAACAGAAATAGCTCAAATGTTGACAGAAATCTACGTTTTGTACCTAATACTTGTATGAAAAATTTGGTTGACCCAAGTGAAAGTGTACTCAGGTTATCACGTTTACACACACACACACAATTTCCAAAAATGGTATTTTTGGACTCAGGAAGGTCTAAAACTTCACGATTCATCAAACATTTTAAATTCAATCTTTGGATAATACCAATAACTTCCCTATACTTCATATACGAAAAAGTAAAAACCAAATAGCATTAAAATTAAAAGCCATCACTACTAAGGCAGCAGCCCTTTCTCTCCATGACTGTCCTGGGGCACCTCTAGTCATTCTCTTATTTGCTGTGCGTGATGAGCTACGGGGTCTCATAGTCAACTGTCACCATCAGGGAGTCCAGTCCACTGACACCCAAGGCCTTGTAGTGCCTACTCAACTTACTGTAAATTTATCAAATCATATAAATCATCAATCACTTAATCCAGCAGATTAAGCCATAAAAATGGGTAAAACTACTGTTATCAATAAATGACAACCACAAGTAAACGAACAAAAAAAACACACCTAAGGATCTCTTCAGTGCTGCTGATGTGTCCAAATTTATTAAGGTGCTAACTTCTGCAAATCCGTTTTAAGTTTTCCAAGGGTTTTATCAATAGTTTTATCTTTGCACTTCATTCCAAGAATCGTTATTTACCATCTTGAAGCTTACAGTATACTCATACTGTTTATTTATGGAGGGACACGCTTCCCACCTGACTAGTTTGGCAACACCAAGCGGCTGGCTGATGCCGGATGGATAAGGTGGAGCAGAGCAGGAGAATGAAGAGGAAAGAACAAGAAAAGGGCCTCACCCAGATTACTCTCAAACAAAGTTATTTATACTGCTGAAGACCCTGCTAACAAAGGGAGAAATCAGAAAAAACACACCAGTGTGACCAATGCCAGCCACCACTGCTTTGTGTTGTCTTCCCCATACTTTTACTCTTTATAACAAATGTGTACAGATACTTCTGGAATTCTGTACGGTCAACAGGAAAACAAAAGGCTTCCACTAGCATGACATACATAACTAATTGCTCTTTTAAAAATATTCACACAAACAAGGCATCACCAAGTGGCAAGAAACACTATATCAACAAAAAAATAAATAAAAATAATCTAAAATGACAAACAAACATAGGGGACACGGCATAGTCACAGAGACAAATGCACAATTATTCACATCCTACAATTAAAACAGGAGAAAAGCAGCTTATTGAGCCACCCGCTGCAGCTCTTTGCTGTTTGGATGGAGTATTGTGAAACATAGGTAATTGAAGCTAACAACCGGCCCTACAAGAAAAACTGGGTGAAAAGCGACCCAATCTGTTGAGTTTTCCTGAAATTTTAATTTCACAGGATAGACAATAAGGCAGAAAGGTGCAATGTCTGCCTTTAACTCCAAAGTCTAATCTAATTACATTTTTTTCCTACAGCTCTGATCGACACAGCAAGTTAAAGATCATTTATGGAGGAAACTGGAAATCTTCCCAATACTCGGGGTCGGCCCCTTTCTTCTACACAAAGCTGTACTGCGAGCAGCTGGAACTGTGATATAAACAGACTTCAGGTCACAATTTATTGTGCAAAGTGTCTAACGCTGCAGTTGCAAGCTGCGGCACATTTAAAATAACTTATGGTGCAGTAAAAGAGAATGCCCCAATGCGTTAAAAACAGAACAAAACATTGCGATTGCTGACAATTTTTCTGCCTTTTGATTCCATACAGCCAGACAAGAATAACAATTTGCCGTTTATAATAAAGACTGGAATAGATTAAAAGAAAAAAATTAAGCACTTGCAACGCTGCACAAAAACTCTCACGTTCCCCAATTCATTCAGATTTTTCAATGGCTTAAAGTGTCACACAAATAACAATAAAATCCAGCAAACTATAAATCAGAGTCTAGTCAACTACCGTGTCAAAACAGTCAAATCAAAGTTAAGCAGTAATGAATTTGTGCTTATCATGAAAGCAAAGAAAAGAGAACAACTCACCACTGCTGTAGGCATAAGGAGACTCAGCAGATCCATCCTGCAAACTGTCCAAAATTTCTCCCTTCCCAACATCACTGTCTCCCACCAGTAGGAACTTGAGGAGATAGTCATAGCTTTTAACAGGACTGCCCTGGGTGCCCATCTTGACTCGCATCTGTACAGTCTGTTCCAACAGGGCACACCTGGCAATGGCCAAAGAAAGTCTCGCTCTCTCTCTCTCTTTTTTGGTGTGAAGTACCCCAAATCAACTTAGAGGGCTGTCCCACTCCACCTAAGCAGCACTGTCTTTTATGCACAAATTGGATTAATGCAAGTCAGCAGCAACTGGTGGCCTTCAATAGGTTGACATGAACAGGATGTACCAGAAAGACAAGCACACAAAACGTAGGTGTCCAGCTCTTCTGATCATGTGTGGATCTGTCAAGGCAGCATGCGGAGGATCAGGAACAAAGAGGAATGCGTTTGTGTCAAACCTGGCAGCCGTCTTTCCACCAAATCCATATTTCCATATTACAAACGAGCAAAGAAGCAACGTAACCCCAGCAAACCTGGCATGAATATAAAATTAATAAAATATGCTGCTGCTTATGCCAGGGTTTTGTTTTCAGTGTCATTTATCTACTAAGAAAATGGTCTCAATAAAGAACAAATGTGTTCCCACTCCTCGAAGCCAAGCATCTGTTCAAAATAGTCAGACCTGGAAAGAATTGCTATTTAAAAAAAACACAACTGTCTGGCACAAAACCTGCTCATTAAATACTGAAGGCCACGGCCAAAGGGCTGTTTTCTCATCCGCGTAGCCAAAGGAAAATGCATCTTTTGTGCGGGCTTTTCTCTTTTAGTTATTTCCGAGGATGCTTCATTGTCTTCAAAAAATGTCAACAAAAGAAATCCTCTGGTTGCGGGGATCCTGGTCGTGAGGTTACACACAGCCCTGAAACTGAGAATGAAGACCATTAAAAAAAAACAGGACTGTGAAGCAGAGTCAAGTCTTTAAAGAAAATCTGAAAATATTAATGAAGAAAAACAATTCATTGTGTCCAGCAAAAAGGAATCACGCCCTCCTAGTGGGGCTGAGGTTGCTCCTAGCGAGGACCCCTTTATCTTTCTAAATTCAACTGAGATTTTTGTACAATTAAGACGCTCATAAAATAGACAGGAGAAAGTGAGTATGGATTTTAACTCCTACAGGGCTGTAAAACAATATCAAATGCTGTGTGTGAGGAATATTTCATTGAAGCCAGTTTAATATGCGCGTCTTCGATTACAGTCAGATTTCTCACCTTAAAATAACTGAAAAATGATCAGTCCATGAAGAAAAACATGAGTATAGTAGACGATTGAGGTGCCTGGACTCCAGATGATTTTCCGGAGTGCAGGTGACGTTGTCATCCGCTCTCTCCTTACTCTAAGTCGGCTTCCCTTCACACTGCCACTCCGAGGCCTCACAAATGGCCCTTGACGTCAAAGTTGAGTAAACTTCAGCCATTCAGCATTCTCCCTGCAATAATCGTTTTCCCGTTGGCTTCACTTCCCTTACCTGAGGATTTTTTTTTTTTGTGGTCTTCGATAAATCCACAATTCCGTATATGTCATAAACAATCAGCAGCTCGCTATAGATGCCCGCGCCAACAAGGCTGAAACAGCGTAGCAGTGGCTGCCTTTACAAGCAGAGTCCGCGTTCCTCAACAGGCACCGCCCTCCGGAGCAGCCTAATGGCTGACGTAACCCACGAACTCCTAGCCCATTGGTTCTGCGTCGCGACTGTCATGCAATGGTCCCTTGGGTTGTTATTGTGGCTTTTGCAACGCCTCGCTCTGGTCAGGTTAAGATTAAAAGAACGCGGTCCTTGGGATGAGGCGGCTCGACCGCAAAGGCGGCAGTTTCAGGGATCGGTCAAGGAGGGAGCGAGAGTAGGGGGAGACTGAGGCAGACAATAAGGGTTAACTTTTAACAATGACCCTCGCGTGACTGATCAATGGCCAGACATCTGGAACAATTAACAATCGAAATGAACACCAAGAAAACAATGCGGGAGATAACCGTCTACAGTGGGACTTGAACAATACAAAGCAAATCAACACGCTAACGTAGTCTAGCGCAGGATTAAGGGGAGCTGGAGCCTATACGGACAGCATCGGACGCAAAGTAGGAATCTGCAGTGGACGGGATGCCCGCGCACATTCTGCTCCGACTTAACAAGGATACAATAAAACATAGCAATTTAACGCTCAACCTCCAGTGGATTTGGAAAGTCTTCAGGTCCAGTCACTTTGTGCACACGTTATTGTGTTGTAGATTTAATTTTAAACGGATGAATTTGTCATTTTGCTTATCAATATACACTCAATAACCCATAAGGACAAAGTGCAAACATGTTTTCAGAAAGGTTTACCATTTTTTTTTTTTACAGTATCCCCTCTATAAATTAAAAAAGACTTAATCACTAGAACTTATAACAATAATTAAAATTTTAATTATTAATTAGAGTTGGCACCAATAATTCTACCAAATTCAAAATTACAGCCTAAGTGATAATACTTACTCATGTCATTCCTTCAATAGGATTACTACAAGTCTAACCATCCATCCACGTGTTCAACTTGTGGCATGCTGGAGCTCACCCAGACAGCACTGGACACAAGGCAGCAAGTAAGCAACGACAGGAAGGCTCATGCCAGCCTAAATGCATGTTTTTGGATGGTGACAGGAAACTCAAGTGAGTAGAAGGAGAACATGCAAATACCAAAGAGGAGATACCCCCAGTGGTAATCCTGCAGCTTGTAAGAAGATCAGGAAATACATGTGGGTAGTGAGGAGGTCCAGGCCTGAATTCATCTGTCAGTTCTAGACAACCATCCTCTACTTGGACATCATTGTAAGCCTCAATATGAGAGGTAACTGCACAATGCTGTCACTAAATATTGGCCAATATCCATCATGGTAAACATCACAGGACCAGAAGTTGCACTGAAAAAAATAGGCCATCCATACAGAGTAAGTAGAGTGCCCTCCAGATTTGACTGAGAGGTACCTGCAAGTCATGTAGGAGGCCACTGTGGTAATAATAATAATTCATTACATTTATATAGCGCTTTTCTCAGTACTCAAAGCACTATCCACACAGGGAAGAACCGGGAAGCGAACCCATAATCTTCCACAGTCTCCTTACTGCAAAGCAGCAGCACTACCACTGCACCACCTGTGAGGTGTTAGAGACCCCATCACTGGCCTATTTGCAGAAAAAAAGCTCAGGCAGACTTGAAGATTGAATCTTCTTTCAGCTGCTCCTGTTAGGGGTCGCCACAGCGGATCATCTTCTTCCATATCTTTCTGTCCTCGTCATCTTGTTGTGTCACACCCATCACCTGCATGTCCTCTCTCACCACATCCATAAACCTTCTCTTAGGCCTTCCTCTTCTCCTCTTCCCTGGCAGCTCTGTCGTTAGCATCCTTCTCCCAATATACCACTCATCTCTCCTCTGCACATGTCCAAAACAACGCAATCTCACCTCTTTGACTTTGTCTCCCAACCGTCCAACCTGTGCTGACCCTCTGATGTCCTCATTTCTAATCCTGTCCATCCTCGTCACACCCAGTGCAAATCTTAGCATCTTTAACTCTGCCACCTCCAGCTCCGTCTCCTGTGCCACCGTCTCCCGCCCATATAACATAGCTGGTCTCACTACCGTCCTGTAGACCTTCTCTTTCACTCTTGCTGATACCCGTCTGTCACCAATCACTCCTGACACTCTTCTCCACCCACTCCACCCTGCCTGCACTCTCTTCTTCACTTCTCTTTCACAATCCCCATTACTCTGTACTGTTGATCCCAAGTATTTAAACTCATCCACCTTCGCCAACTCTACTCCCTGCATCCTCACCATTCCACTGACCTCCCTCTCATTCACACACGTATTCTGTCGTGGTGGTCCTATTGACCTTCATTCCTCTCCTCTCATATCTCCACCTCTCTATGATCTCCTCAACCTGCTCCCTACTATCACTACAGATCACAAAGTCATCAGCAGACATCACAGTCCAAGGGGACTCCTGTCTAATCTCGTCTGTCAGCCTGTCCATCACCATTGCAAATAAGAAAGGGCTCAGAGCCGATCCCTGATGTAATCCCACCTCCGTCACTCCTACTGCAGACCTCACCACGGTCACACTTCCCTCGTACATATCCTGTGCCACTCTTACGTACTTCTCTGCCACTCCCGACTTCCTCATACAATACCACAACTCCTCTCAGTCACCCTGTCATATTCTTTCTCCAGGTCCACAAAGACACAATGCAACTCCTTCTGACCTTCTCTTAACTTTTCCATCAACACCCTCAGAGCAAACATCACATCTGTGGTGCTCTTTCTTGGCATGAAACCATCCTGCTGCTCACTAATCATCACCTCTCTTCTTAACTGAGCTTCCACTACTCTTTCCCGTAACTTCATGCTGTGGCTCATCAGTTTTATTCCCCTTTAGTTACTGCAGTCCTGCACGTGCCACTTATTCTTAAATTTCGGCACCAGTCCACTTCTTCTCCACTCCTCATCATCCTCTCACTTTCCAAGATTCCATTAAAAAATCCTGTTAAAAACTCCACTGCCATCTCTCCTAAACACCTCCAAGCTGCCACAGGTATGTCCTCTGGACCAACGGCCTTTCCATTCTTCATCCTCTTCATAGCTGTCCTTACTTCCTCCTTGCTAATCCGTTGCACTTCTTGATTCACTATCTCCACATCATCCAACCTCTTCTCTCTCTCATTCTCTTCATTCACCAGCCTCTCAAAGTACTCCTTCCATCTGCTCAACACACTCTCCTCTCTTGTGAGTACGTTTCCATCTTTATCCTTCATCACCCTAATCTGCTGCTCATCTTTCCCAGCACGGCCCCCCTCTGTAGCCCACCGGTCCTTTTCTTCCTCCTTAGTGTCCAACCTCTCATACAACTCATCATATGCTTTTTCTTTAGCCTTCGCCACCTCTCTCTTCACCTTACGCCTTATCTCCTTGTACTCTTGTCTACTTTCTGCATCTCTCTGACTATCCCCCTTCCTCTTTGCCATCCTCTTCCTCTGTATACTCTCCTCTATTTCCTCATTCCACCACCAGGTTTCCTTTTCCTCCTTCCTCGTTCCAGATGTCATGCCAAGCACCCTTCTTGCTGTCACCCTTACTACATCTGCTGTAGTTGCCCAGCTGTCTGGTGACTCTTCACTACCACCCAGTGCCTGTCTCACCTCCTCCCTAAACTCAACCTCGCAGTCTTCCCTTTTCACCTTCCACCATTTGATCCTTGGCTCTGCCCTCACTCTCTTCCTCATCTTAATCTTCAGCGTCATCCTACAGACCACCATCCTATGCTGCTTAACTACACTTTCCCCTGCCACCACTTTGCAGTCTTCAATCTCCTTCAGATTGACTCTTCTGCATAGGATGTCATCTACCTGTGTGCGTCTTCCTCCACTCTTGTACGTTACCCCGTGTTCCTCCCTCTTCTTAAAATGCGTATTCACCACAGCCATGTCCATCCTTTTGGCAAAATCCACTATCCTCTGACCTTCTTCATTCCTCTCCTTGACACCATACCTACCCATCACCTCCTCATCTCCTCTGTTCCCTTCACCAACATGCCCATTGAAATCCACTCCGATCACCACTTTCTGTGGGTACACTGTTCACCACTTCCCTTGGGTACACTGTTCATCACTTCATCCAACTCACTCCAAAAATCTTCTTTCTCACCCATTGCACACCCAACTTGCGGAGCATATGCACTAACAACATTCATCATCACACCTCTAATTTCCAGCTTCATAATCATCACTCTGCCTGACACTCTTTTCACCTCCAGAAACACTCTTGACGTGCTGTTCCTTCAGAATAACTCCTACTCCATTTCTCCTCCCATCCACACCATGAGAGAACAATTTGAATCCACCTCTGATCCACCTGGCCTTACTCCCCTTCCATTTAGTCTCTTCACACACAATATATCAACCTTCCTTCTCTCCATCATATCTGCTAACTCTCTCCCCTTACCAGTCATACTGCCAACATTCAAAGTTCCTGCCCTCAGTTCCACTCTCTTTACTTTCCTCCTCTCCTCCTGCCTCCGGACACGTCTCCCCCCTCTCCTTCTCCCCCTTCTTCTTTGGCCAACAGTAGCCCAATTTCCGCCAGCACCCTGTTGGCTAACAGTACTGGTGGCGGTCGTTGTTAACCCGGGGCTCGACCGATCCGGTATGGAAATTTGTATTGTTGTCCACATATTGATTTGGCAAAATTTTTCACCGGATGCCCTTCCTGACATAACCCTCCCTATTTATCCAGGCTTGGGACCCCCACAAAGAAACACACTGGTCTGTGCATTCCCTGTGGCTGGGTTAGACTTGAAGACTTGAAGATTGAATAAAGGAAATAAATCAGGGCCATCGCCCAGGCAAAGGTGTGCAGATGTTTAACCTGAGTGAAAATTTCACAAAGACTTGGAAGAGAATGCTTGAAGGAACTCTGAAATCTGGAATGCAGTGCCAGAGCCATCAGATTGGAACAGACACATCGCTGAGGCTTTGCTTGACCAGCTTTCCACCTGCTTTACATCACTGGGAAGAACTTCATTGGATCAGCTTGATTTTGCTGTGGGTTGGTAAGTAGTAGTAGTAGTGGGACTGCCTCATCTGCTGTAGTGACAGACGTACCTGTTTGTTTGACCAACATGCAACACATTACCCACCTTTCAGTGCCAGGATAAAATATTTCTACATTTTTTAAGATACTAACACATGGAAGGCATTATATTACAGATGGCTAGATATAAATGTAATGTATTATAGTTAAACTGATATTTGACAGACATGAAAGACACTATATAACAGATACATGTAAAATGCACTACATGATAGACTGAGAAAGGCACTATATATTTGAGATACATAAGTAGATAGACAGATAAATGAGGAAGGCACTATATAATACAGTAGATGTGAAACAGACTATACTAGACAAGCAGATCAATAGATAGCACTGGTATTGTCACATCTACAGACTACAGCATCATTCTTACTTATCTAAACAACATGCAACCTGTCACTACTCTCTAGCACCATGAGAAACTATTTTTACATTTTATAAGACAGTTAGATGTGAAGGACACTATATAATTGATAGACTGATAGTTAAACATGAAACTCACCATAAAGAGAGATAGATTTCAAACGCAGTCTATGATAGACTGATATATAGAAAGATGCTATATAATAGACTGTTAGATAGGTATGAAAGGCACCATATAAGAGGCAGATAGATAAACAGATGAGAAAGGCATTATATATTATAGATGTGCTATAAAATACCTGTGACACCATATAACAGATAGATAAATAGATGGAAAGACAAACAAGTAGACATGAAAGGCACAATATATGTGTATATGGGCATTTACATGCAGTTGCCCCACAAACTCCTCCACTCTTCTCTCCACAAGACTTTGGAGTGTGTCTGTGGGAATTTGCGAGGTCAGGTACTGATGGTGGATGAGAAGACCTGCCTTTCAATCTGCATTTACATTCACCCCTAAAGTGTTTGACGGAGATGATGTCAGGGCTCTGTGCAGACCACTCGAGTTCCTCTGTGTCCATATGTACCACAGGGCAACAGTCATGCCGGAACAGAACAGAGGCTTTTCCAGGATGGAAGTGCGCAATGGTCTAAAATGTCGTTGTCACAGGACCCTTTACTGGAACCAAGGGACCGAGCCCAAACCCTGCTGTTATCCATCCTCCACCAAACTTTACAGTGGGCACTATGCTGGCCAAAATGTTACATCTACCTGGCATCCACCAAACCCAGATTGGTATATCAGACTGGCAAATAATGAAGTGTGATTCATCACTCCAGAGAATCTATGATCCAGAGTCCTATGGCAGTGAGCTTTGCACCACCCCAGCTGACACTTGGCATTGTACAGTTGTGCTTGAAAGTTTGTGAACCCTTTAGAATTTTCTATATTTCTGCATAAATATGACCTAAAACATCATCAGATTTTCACTCAAGTCCTAAAAGTAGATAAAGAGAAACCAGTTAAACAAATGAGACAAAAATATTATACTTGGTCATTTATTTATTAAGGAAAATGATGGAATATTACATATTTGTGAGTGGCAAAAGTATGTGAACCTTTGCTTTCAGTATCTGGTGTGACCCCCCCAATAACTGCAACTAAACGTTTCCGAAAACTTTTGCTCATTCCTGCACTCCAGCTTGGAGGAATTTTAGCCCATTCCTCCGTACAGAACAGCTTCAACTCTGGGATGTTGGTGGGTTTCCTCACATTAACTGCTCGCTTCAGGTCCTTCCACAACATTCCGATTGGATTAAGATTAGGACTTTGACTTGGCCATTCCAAAACATTAACTTTATTCTTCTTTAACCATTCTTTGGTAGAACGACTTGTGTGCTTAGGGTGGTTGTCTTGCTGCATGACCCACCTTCTCTTGAGATTCAGTTCATGGACAGATGTCCTCCTGACATTTTCCTTTAGAATTCTCTGATATAATTCAGAATTCATTGTTCCATCATTGAAGGCAAGCCGTCCTGGCCTAGATGCAGCACAACAGGCCCAAACCATGATACTACCACCACCATGTTTCACAGATGGGATAAGGTTCTTATGCTGGAATGCAGTGTTTTCCTTTCCCCAAACATAACGCTTTTCATTTAAACCAAAAAGTTCTATTTTGGTCTCATCCGTCCACAAAACCTTCTTCCAATAGCCTTCTGGTTTGTCCACATGACCTTTAGGAAACTGCAGACGAGCAGCAATGTTTTTTTTTGGAGAGCAGTGGCTTTATCCTTGCAACCCTGCCATGCACACCATTGTTGTTCATTGTTCTCCTGATGGTGGACTCATGAACATGAACATTAGCCAATGTCAGAGAGGCCTTCAGTTGCTTAGAAGTTACCCTGGGGTCCTTTGTGACCTCACCGACTATTACACGTGTGCCTTGCTCTTGGAGTGATCTTTGTTGGTTGACCACTCTTGGGGAAGGTAACAATGGTCTTGAATTTCCTCCATTTGTACACAATCTGTCTGACTGTGGATTGGTGGAGTCCAAACTCTTTAGAGATGGTTTGGTAACCTTTTCCAGCCTGATGAGCATCAACAACTCTTTTTGTGAGGTCCTCAGAAATCTCCTTTTTTTCATGTCGTGATACACTTCCACAAACATGTGTTGTGAAGAGCAGACTTTGATAGATCCCTGTTCTTGAAATAACACAGGGTGCCCACTCACACCTGATTGTCATCCAATTGATTGAAAACACCGGACTTGAATTTCACCTTCAAACTAACTGATTATCCTAGAGGTTCACATACTTTTGCCATTCACAAATATGTAATATTCAATAATTTTCCTCAATAAATAAATGACCAAGTATAATATTTTTGTTTCATTTGTTTAACAGGTTTCTCTTTATCTACTTTTAGAACTTGAGTGAAAATCTGATGATGTTTTAGGTCATATTTATGCAGAAATATAGAAAATTCTAAAGGGTTCACAAACTTTCAAGCACAACTGTATATAGTGATGGAAACCCATTTCATGAAACTCCTGATGCACAGTTCTTGAGCTGATGTCGTTTCAGGAGGCACTTTGGAACTCTGTTGTGAGTGATGGACCAGAGGACTGGCCATTTTCATGTGTTTCAGCATTTGACAACAACTGCTTTGTTAGTTTGCGTGGTCTGTCATTTCATGGCTGAGCTGTTGCTGCTCCTCAACACTTTATACCAATAGCAATACACCTGTATAGTGCCTCACTGGGACTTGGACTGCTTTTTGTACTCTTGGACAAGTCGGAAAATGTTTCTCTTTTTTTTTGATATTTTGGTGTGTATTTCAGAGAGTACGTGTTGTTTGAAGTGTTGTTACTGTTGTTTGCTATCATGACATGCTGTGCTACCCACCTAGGATTGGTTGAAATCTAAGTAATTAATATAGATTCGTAAAAGCAGAGGTAATGTTTGAGATGTGCCATCTGTTGGAATGGCAAATGCAATACATTTTATTATGAAAAATATTTGTGATGTGCCATCTTTTGGAATGACAGAGACATAGCAGCAGGAACGACACAGAGATACTTAACCATTTATTAAAGTGGATTTCAAAGCCACATTTCCCCCTCGGGACACATAAAGTAGCATCTATCTATCTATTATATAATGCTTTACATATGTATCTATTATATAGCACCTTTCATACCTATCTTTTAAATAGTACACCACATATCTATTATATAGTGCCTTTCATATTTATTATAGTGTCTTTCAAATCTGTCTATCTTTTGTTCTTTCTATTTATTCCAAAGTGCCTTTCACATCTATCTATCTGTCTGCATACGCACTGCACTACCAGACCCTCTCCTACCACCTCTTTTTGCCGTGTTGGCTGTTGAGCCAGGACCTGTTTGTTTTACTGTCTCCCTAACCATATTCATCATTACCTAATTACATGAACGATGGACTCAAAGGGATAAAGATACTGTATAAGCAGACGTGCACCTGTGCTATCTTCACGTTGCCTGGCGTGTTTTTCTGTACAGTCAGCTTTTTACGCTGCTCCTCCTAATATTAAGTTTTTTTTTTTTTTTTTTTTTTAGAAATAGTATATTTTCAAAAGAAGGTTCACTAAGAACTCAACTTCTCGTTACAAATCAATCTACACAATACCATGACTTTGAAAACTAGTAAATGTATCCTTTATGAGCGATCAACACTTGACATGATCAATGTAAATATTCTAAATTCTTCGGTGACTCAGTTGAAGTTGTGTCGGTTGTGGTTGTTTGTCCATTACATCGACTCGGCCCTTTCTAGTTTATGTTTGTGGTCTCGGTGGTCTAAGCCAAATGCCCTTCTGTGCCTACTTTGCCCAGTTATCCTTCCTTTCAAAGTCGTCCAAAATCGTTAAATACAATCACTGGATAGCATTTCATTTTTTTAGTGAAAAGATAACAGTAATAGTGGTCAGGAATGTGGAATGGGAATACAAAAAAAAAAAAATCGGGAGTGGTCTCCCCTCGACTTTCTCGTATACTCAGATATAGGGATGGATATTTCAGGAGTAAACCACAAGACAATGACTATATTTTTATATTATGTACACTAAAGAACCATCAACAACAATCCATCCATCCATCCATCCACCCATCACCCATCTTCTTACGCTTATCCGAGATCAGGTCACGGGGGCAGCAGCTTGAGCAAAGAGGCCCAGACTTCCCTCTCCCCGGCCACTTCTTCCAGCTCTTCCGGGGGAATCCCGAGGTGTTCCCTGACCAGCCGGGAGAAATAGTCCCTCCAGCGTGTCCTAGGTCTTCCCCAGGGACCTAGGGACCTCACCAGGGAGGCGTCCAGGAGGCATCCTGATCAGATGCCCGAGCCACCTCATCTGACTCCTCTCGATGCGGAGGAGCAGCGGCTCTACTCTGAGCCCCTCCCGGATGACTTAGCTTCTCACCTTATCTTTAAGGGAAAGCCCAGACACCCTGCGGAGGAAACTCATTTCAGCCGTTTGTATTCGCAGTCTCGTTCTTTCGGTTACTATCCATAGCTCATGACCATTGGTGAGGATAGAAACGTAGATCAACTGGTAAATTGAGTGCTTTGCCTTATGGCTCAGCTCCTTTTTCACCACGACAGACCGATGCAGAGCCAGCATCACTGCGGATGCCGCACTGATCCGCCTGTCGATCTCACGCTCCATTCTTCCCTCACTCGTGAACAAGACCCCGAGATACTTCAACTCCTCCACAACAAATCAAATCAAATAAATAATATATTGAACAGTTATTATATAAGTAAAAGTTGAATATATCAGACTCTGCAGCTGCATGAATAAAAGATAAAGTACCATTCCCAGTTAACAGAAATAGCCCAAAAGTTGATAGAAATCTACGTTTTGTACCTAATAGTTGTATGCAAAATTTGGTTGACCTACATGAAAGCATACTCAAGTCATCATGTTTACATAGAGACACACAAACATAATTCCAAAAATGGTATTTTCGGACTCAGGGAGGTCTAAAATGTAGAGATTCATCAAAATCTCAAAATGGAATTTTTGGACAATTACAATACTTTTTCCATACTTCGTACAGTATATGAGAAAGTCATAAACCGAAAGGATGGATTTGAGTTGTAACGCCGCCTCGTACCGGTACCTTCCGCTACCTCAAATATGACCTGATTATGGCACCTGCCGGGATTGGCAGGACTGCTCCAAAGATCAAGTTGGTCATTGACACCTACCACAAATGGCATTTCCGAGAATTCAGAGAGCAGACTGTGCCCAGACAGCACAGGTTCACTTAGGAAAAGCAGGCCGCCTCTGGACCATAAGGAGTCAGCTCAGGTTTCCATTATTTATGCCCAGCAGGATGAATAGATTAAATCGTACATTTTCACAATTAATAATTCATGTGCTGAAGTTCCCTGACAGTGCGTATCATTATGCGCTCGTCTGTAACAAGATGAGTCCGCATTATATCTCGCTGGGTGAGTTCTTTCTAATTTTCATGCCAAGTCCATGGAACCCCTGGTGTGCATGAATCCAGGTCTAATTAAAGTGCTTTGATGCCCAGCGGGATTGCAGCAGCTTGGAATGAAAACCCCAAAATCGTGTGTGTGCGTGTGGTGTGTCTGTGCCAAAACCAGCAGACCGTGCTGCATCAGCCTGCCGAGGCTGAAGGAACCCAAAATGACACATTGGGACTGCAGTGCCGGCCTACTGAGTAACTGAGAGGGCCACTGCCTCATTCACCCCTTTTTCTGTAGGTTGCTCCAAATGTTCCAAAAGATTTGGGATGATTGGTGGTGCCAGGGCAGCCTTAGAATGGCATAACGCTGAAGTCAGATTTATACACTTGAAAATTCTGCAAAGGAAGACAGTAATCAGGATGCCAGTGTCAGGAAATCCCTAGCTCAGGTCTGCCTTTTGTTGTCTTTTAAATATCACTTTGTAAATGTTATGGATGTTGCCTTTGTTTCCTTTTTTAGGTAAGTTTGCATATAATAAGAAAAGCACCTACTACAATTGCCATGTCTGCCTGTCCACATGAAACGTCTTGACTTTTGGAAGACCAATTTTGTTAAAACTTGGCATACTTGTTTTTCATGGAAATTTGTTCAATTTGTATTGCGATTTCTCAACTACAGCACACTGCACATATTTCTGAAATTTGAAAATCTTCCATTGAGAAGTATTGTTGAATGCGTCCGACTTAAAGCAGAGAAACATTTTGTGAAACTTTAATTACGAATTTGTTCACTGTTTCAGTCTTACCTTAAGAGCGGTTACTTCAACTTGCATATTTTTAAAACATTTTTCTTTTATTTATTCTACAGCTGCTCTTGACGCCTAAGCAGTGAAAAATCTGCAGTCATGTGTTCTGAAGCAGGGCGCAAGATTGGGTGGAGTCAGGTGTGGGCGGGGCTGGATGGCCCGAGTGTTACTACGTGTCATTATTTGGTATGATTTTGGGTCCTCAGAGGGCACCATTGTTTAACTCTGTTGTTAGGTCCATTTGTAGAATTGCTAGGGGCGTGGCCTCTGAGGTCGTAACCTCTGCATAATCAATGCGACCGGATAAAAGTTTGGCTATGAGTTCAAATCCTTATCTGATCTGCAGATACCAAAACTCTAAAGAACTCAGAGTTTATCATTGTGCCCTTTTCTTGCAAGCACTTTCAGTTTTGACCCTCTTGTTCTCTCGACCAGAATTATTGTCTCTCATATTGGGCTTCGGTTTCATTTTTGGTTTCTTTACCAGTTTTGCTCTAAACGTTTATCTGCCAGTTCACTGGCAGAACACCATATAAGTAAGGTGTAATATTGGATGTGCATTGATCCAGCATAGAAGATGGCAGTAATGCACCACAGCATGTAAAAGTGCCAGTGAAAGACAAAGAAGATGATGATGATGTGTATTTGTTTATTCAATTTAATAATAACATTCTTTATTTATTCAATATGGTATTAATGACATTGTTCATTTCTTCATCACTGTCCTTTACTGTCCCAGAATGCCACAGAAATGCTCATCACCTGCTAACTGTCTGCTTCTGCATCCATGCCATCCCGCGCTCGTCTCTTGGGTCGCACAGCATCTCACATGACCCTCAGTCACAGCTGCTAAGTTCTCATTTCTCCTTGAAACTGAATTGGGTAAGTGATATGAAGTTCATGTCTTTATCAGTAACAAAAAAAGGCAACTTGACTTATGTACAAATGTATGAAAATTGACTTGTTGACACTTTATGCTACAGTGACTAAACATGCACTCAGTTTTTCCCTTACACTAACAGTGATCTCACAGGTGTATTGCCTGCAAATCATAAAGATTTAATAATTCTCTGATGCTGTGATTTACTACTAAATAGCCACAATTTGTGCATTTACATGTGCTTCAATAACCCAGGTATTCACAGAAAAATGATTTCTAATATGTCACTTATCCCCTATTTCGATTACAGAAATCTGTCAGTCTGCACATGTATTTGCTTCACACTCGCGTTGAGCGTCCACAAAATATATTTCCAGAGGCAGATGTTCAGGTTATCGCATTATTCCTTTTCCTGGCTGAAATAATTTGCCTCAATATTTCAGAAATTGCTAAATTTGTGCTGAAGAGATGAATGTACAGTGTTAAAATCATCAACACAGTCTCAAGAGCAGTACAGTAACCTGTTCAAAGTAAAGAGCATTACGTTGTGCAATTACTTTTTGAAGTAACAAGTAATCTAATGCATATTTTATTGAAGTAAAAAAATATCTCCCTTATTCTATCCCAGCAGCACTGGGTGCACAGGTGTATGCCAAGAAGCATACGTATCAGTATGCTGATTTTTTGCAGGGCTCAATCACACAACCAAGCAGAAAAGAATATGCTGCATAAAATCCAGTAACAGAAATCTATAAATAAAGTGCCAGTTTCACTGAATAGATTTATAAAACACAAGAAAATGATCACAGGCGTCATGCTTATTTTCGGATTCATGGTGGCCATTGATGACATTTGACTCTTTTTTTGCACAGTTGGGAGTGTTTTGCTAAAGAAGAACTCCAGAAGGTTACTTGCCCATTATTCAGAGACCAGATTTCTGCCTTAACTGGGTCATTCACCTTAACCCGATTACGTGTCTTTGTGTCAATGCATTGAATAATCCAGTTTCTATCATGTTCAGATGCAGCCAAAAATTTTAGCTTGACACAAAGATTATAAATCTCTGTCTTTGAAAAATGTATTTAAGAAATGTGAACTCCAATGAGCCACAGATCTCCACATCAACATCTAATAGACTCTTTGTATCCCTTGATCTGAAATCTGCTGTCTATGAAAGCAACCTCAATCACAAGATATTTCAAAACGGTACATAAAAAAAAAATTGGAGATGTTTGGGCAGAAAAAATAGCGACCCCATAAAAAATGGGGTTAGGTATGTTTAGCTCCTGGACCTCAGTCAGTAGATATGCTCCTCATCCCCACACACGCTCAGGTGAGTGACTGCACTCTCCACATTGTATTTATTTTTGACTCTCTGCTTCTCTCCCCTTGCCCCTTTTATTTTTCATATCTTTCTGAGGTTCAGTGTATTGTAACTTGGGATCCTGGTCTACCTGTTGTTCTAGAAATTGCATCCTTTTTGTTATTTGGTACCAAACATCTGAATCCCACCATGAGAAGATAGAATGATGTTATTGGGCCCCTTCACCATCTTTTCTAATGGTGTTAGACCAATGCCTTCAATTTAGGTCTGTAATTCCAATCGCTTATAAATATTTGGTTTTGCTCTTAGGGGGTCTCAAGTTTAGTGATTTTTGTTATAAACTGTTTTCTATTATCTAACTGTTCCATTCAGTATTTGAATGTTTCGTTTTAATCAATGTTTTAATTTTAGGGTTGGGGTTATATGGAAGAAAAAGAAGATTTTAAAACATTTTTGTATACTAGTCATACCTGAAATTACATTCTATCATTAATGTTGTTTGTGAGTGTAACTGACTGTTACAAAAATAAGCAATAAGCAAAATTGTGATACCAAACTGTGATAAAGTGACTGGAAAATGTTAAAATACTCCAACTTTCAAGCCAGCTAACTAAGTCTCTGAGCACATCTGAATGCTTCTCTAGGATGACTTTAGTGTACTGACCTTTGGCAAACACTTTTTGACTAAGATTTCGGTTCATCGCTGTGGCTTAGTTACAAGATAGGACTGAAATTCCGGGGACAGGTTGTGGATATCGTCTCATCTTCTATTTACCTCCATTAAAATTTCTACCTTCTTCCACCGGGGCAAAATAGGTGCAGCCTTTCAGATTCCAGTGTCGTCTGTGCAGATGTCTGCTCAAGTGTCATATTTAGGATTCAGAAAACTACACAGAAAAAAGACAAACAAGAGAGTTAAACATCTAAAGCTATAGCAAAAATACAAAAACGTCTAAATGTCATTTAATTGCACAAATCACACTGTTGTGATTATCTGAATGCAGCATAAGAAAAGAAAAAAAAAGAAGAATTGATGAAATGCAATCAGTGAAATAAAGTGAAATGACCAAAACCTGCAGCGACAGGGGTCTGTCTCCAGGATGGAGTCTGAAGACTGCTGCTCTACACAACATGGCTGTTAAAGCCATCATGCATTCTGGCAGCTGAAGCCGAGGCATGTTAGCTGCTCGGGGTTGGGGTATGCTGGAATTTGAGCCCAAATTTAAGTCTTTAACCACTTGACATCTCTGCTCTTCCATTGTGGTAAAAGAAACGGGAAGACAAAAATATTTCATTTCTTTTTCTTTGCTGGCTCAGCTCAAGCAAAATTACAAGGGAAATGTGGTTCTGGGTGGTGCAGAGGGAAAAAAAAATCAGCAGGAATTCCTTGAGTATTGAAGCGCTTGCGGCAGTGCCAGCTACTCGGGCCTTTTAGGAGATTTCACAGATGGAAAATGTAAAAACACGATACATGAGTATGCTTTAAATTTCTGATATGCTGTCCATTTATAATTATGATATATGCAATCATTGGATGTGTCAATCTAATTTAAAATACCACACTGTACTGCCTGCAAGCTGAACAGTGAGAAAATAGTGAACACACGGGACTGGGAAATGAATTGTAGTCAGGGGACAGAAGACAGTCAAAACCGAGAGTCAGATTCTATCAAACATATCAAAACCAGAACGCAAACCCAAGAACGATGTCGAAAGGAGGAGCAAAAATTTGAGACCAAAAAATATGACATGCAGAAAGAATATTTTAGTGTTTATTTATCCAAATCATGGATACTAAAGCATCACACCAGTATATAAATCATCACAGCGATGACGTCAGACACCATAGCACAGTGACCACGTCCACAAGCAACTCCAAACGGTGTCTCAGCAACAGAGTTCATGAAATGGTGGTGCCCATGCAAAACAAAATGGTGCCATGGAATGTAAGGAAAATAAAATTACATTAAGACTCTAATTACACTAAAAGTGTCACAAAGCCATTGTTTCCATGTCAAAACCTTGAACAGAACTTAGTTTCCTTATCAAGTTAGAAACTCAAAAACAGCCATGTGTTGGGATTCAGCAGCACCAAAACCAAATTTTACTGAGTCAGGGTCTTTAAAACATCATCCTGGGTACCCTTGCCCCTAACTTAAACAGCAGGCGTTCTGGCCTGCACGGCCCAAAATGGAGCCCGGGCTTTTAAAGTTCAGCAGCTGCAAAATACCCAAAATGGTCCTTTGTGAGAAAAGATAACTGTAAACCTCTGGCCCTCAGACAAAACAAAAAATGAAAATATCCTCACATATTTCCAAAATTTATTAAATCAAGAAAAGGAAGGACAAACAGGCAGAGCACTGGAAAAAGGAGGCACAACAATAATCAAAAACGGCTGAAGTTATATACAGCCAACATCTTCTACCTGGCTTGTATTTGTTATATGTTTTTCTATTTTTGTCAAAGGTGAATTATTGTTCATTTCTTTATATTATTTCTGTACTGTTCCTTTAAATGTTCTTTGTGGGTGGAGTCTCAGGAGGCGGGGTCACCCTGCTGTCTCTGCTGCTGGTGTCTCCGACTGGCTATTAAGGGCTATGAGGAATAGGCTAGCAGTTCCCGGATTTTAGTTGTGAGTTTTGTTCCCTAAGTATTGTTTTTCTCTTAGTCATTTTGGCTTTTCAGACATTTTTTTGCTCTGTTTATTGGAATTCTCTCCTGGGTTTAGTATTGGGAATTTTTTTGCCATGGATTTCCTTTTAGGCAACTCCTCTTTTGAACATTTTCTTGTATTTGTTAATTTTGCCAAATAAATCCCTAACTTATAAAGTTTTTTTGTTGCCCTGCTGTTTACTCGCCAGGGTTTTGTTACAATCCCCACTCTTGCAGGGAATTTTAGATACGGTATGTTAAGACATTTCTTTATACTTTGAACTATTAAGCCAGTTTTCTCCACTTTGGGCCTATTCAGGATCAGCAACAAAATTGGGAATATTACTTTTAAAACTCATTCCTTACAAAAAAAGGTAATAAAATGCATTATGTTACATAGTTACCCATTATAAAATGTATTGTGTTACAAACAGTGCATTACCTTTGAGTTACTTTTTATTCTTTTGTATGGAAAACCTGCACATTTTACTGGCCAGAATTTGCTATTAAATCCTCAATCCATCATTCATGAAACTAGGAGGAAACACTGAACAATTTTCATTTTATAAATACACAGTGCTCCTGAGTACAGACCTGAGAGGAAAACACTCCTCAGGGGGCAGGAACACCTGGAGAAGGCACCCCCTGAGCAGCAGAGACTGGTGCAGCAGTTAGAGAGCACTTTAATGGCATCTCCCAGATGTTAAAACCCATCCGCTTCTTGCCTCACACCCAATGCTACTGCGATGATCACTGCATCCCTGTAACCCTAAACTGGTGCACAAAATGTACACTGCTGAGTTCTTTTCAGTGGATTGCAGACTATGCATGTGCTTAACTGCCTCATCCTTAGCTGTCACTAGCCATACATGCATGATTTACATTAAAGGCAGCTGGCACCATCTTTGTGAAAAAAGGCAACACTTCTACAATATTACGCAGTTATTTTATTAATTTATTTTTTGGAGTGGCGAGAACAATCTCCCGTAGTAATGGTGTAATGCATATCTGTTTTTTTTTTACTAGGTATTTTTACTTAAAGAAAGTAAGTATTGGGTTACATCAGCGGTTCTCAACCTGTGGGACAGGCCCCCCTAGGGGGGCACGAAGTAACAAAAAAGGGGGCGTGAAGATGTTAAAAAAGAAAACAAGAATCGAAAATATGAAAAACACATATTGAAACCAAAACAAATTAACTTAAACTACATTCTGATACTAGAAAAATAAATATAGAGTTATACAAATGTCGATAAAAGTTAAGTAGGTATAATAAAATATGCATCTATGATATATCATTAATTAAAAAAATATAGGAACACATTTTATTAGGGTTTCAAAAAAACGTTAGGGGGCGCGATTAAAACTGTTATGAAAACTCAGGTTGCAGATACTTAAAGGTTGAGAAACGTTGGGTTACATACAGTTAGGTCCATAAATATTTGGACAGAGATAACTTTTTTCTAATTTTGGTTCTTTACATTACCACAATGAATTTTAAATGAAACAACTCAGATGCAGTTGAAGTGCAGACTTTCAGCTTTAATTCAGTGGGTTGAACACAACGATTGCATAAAAATGTGAGGCAACTAAAGCATTGTTTTAACACAATCCCTTCATTTCAGGGGCTCAAAAGTAATTGGACAAATTAAATAACTAGAAATAAAATGTTCATTAATACTAATACTTGGTTGAAAACCCTTTGCTGGCAATGCCAGCCTGAAGTCTTGAACTCCTGGACATCACCAGATGCTGGATTTCCTCCTTTTTAATGCTCTGCCAGGCCTTTACTGCAGCGGCTTTACTTTCAGTTGCTGTTTGTTTGTGGGCCTTTCTGTCCAAAGTTTAGTCTTCAACAAGTGAAATTCACGCTCAATTGGGTTAAGATCAGGTGACTGACTTGGCCATTCAAGAATTTTCCACTTCTTTGCTTTAATAAACTCCTGGGTTGCTTTGGCTGTATGTTTTGGGTCATTGTCCATCTGTATCATGAAATGCCGCCCAATCAATTTTATTGCATTTAGCTGGATTTGAGCAGACAGTATGTCTCTGAACACCTCAGAGTTCATTCTGCTGCTTCTGTCCTGTGTCACATCATCAATAAACACTAGTGTCCCAGTGCCACTGGCAGCCTTGCACGCCCAAGCCATCACACTGCCTGACTCCACCATGTTTTACAGATGATGTGCTCTGCTTTGGATAATGAGCTGTTCCACACCTTCTCCATCCTTTTTTCTTGCCATCATTCTGGTAGAGGTTGATCTTGGTTTCATCTGTCCAAATAATGTTTTTCCAGAACTGTGCTGGCTTTTTTAGATGTTCTTTAGCAAAGTCCAATCTAGCCTTTCTATTCTTGACACTAATGAGTGGCTGGCACCTTGCAGGGCACCCTCTGTATTTACTTTCATGCAGTCTTCTCTTTATGATAGACTTGGATATCGATACTCCGACCAAGCCCTGGAGAGTGTTGTTCACTTGGTTGGCTGTTGTGAAGGGGTTTCTCTTCACCATGGAAATGATTCTGCGATCATCCACCACTGTTGTCTTCCATGGACGTCCAGGTCTTTCACCAGTGCTTGCTTTCTTTCTCAGGATGTACCAAACTGTAGATTTTGCCACTCGTAATATTGTAGCAATTTCTCGGATGGGTTTTTTCTGTTTTCGCAGCTTAAGGATGGCTTCTTTCACCTGCATGGAGAGCTCCTTTGACCACATGTTGTCTGTTCACAGCAAAACCTTTGACATGCAAGCAGCACACCTCAAATCAACTCCAGGCCTTTTATCTGCTTAATTGATAAGGACATAACGACAGACTTGCCCAATCCTGCCCATGAAACAGCCTTTGAGTCAATTGTCCAATTACTTTTGAGCCCCTGAAATGAAGGGATTGTGTTAAAAAAATGCTTCAGTTGCCTCATATTTTTATGCAATCTTTTTGTTCAACCCACTGAATTAAAGCTGAAAGTCTGCACTTCAACTGCATCTGAGTTGTTTCATTTAAAATTCATTGTGGTGATGTACAGAACCAAAATTAGAAAAAAGTTATCTCTGTCCAAATATTTATGGACCTAACTGTAACTTGTTGATTTCAAAAGTAATTGGACTACATATGACGCATGTCACACTGGTCAGGATGAGGCCTGCAGGTAGTTTTCTGGGGCAGGGTGCTCTAGGGTGAGTCTCTTCTAGGCTGGCCAATGAAGGTCCTGATCTATGGTTATTTTTTTTGTCATGTTTCTGATTCCAGTACAATAACCAGCCATTGTTTGTCACCTGCCTAATACCATCCCTGGTGGCAGCATCATTCAATGGCGGTGCAGGGCCATGGAGATGGGTCAGAATTGAGGGAAGCGTGAAAGCAGCCAAATACAGAGAGGTCCTTGAAGAAAACCTGCTAATCCAGAGTGCACGGCTACTCAGACTGGGGTGACAGTTCAATAACCTGAAGTATACAACCAAGACAACGCTGGACTGGCTTTAGGACCAGCGTCTGAGTGTCCTTGAGTGGCCCTTCCCAAGCCCATGTGGAAGGACCTGAAGATGACAGATGAATCCAATCCAATCTGTCAGGAAGAAATGGACAAATTGGCTAATTGTTATGTTTCAGCCAGGGTCCCACCTATGTCTTATGTTTAAAGTCTTTTTATATCCTTTAAATATTATTGACTATGTCTATATTGTTATTTAAGTTTTTTATTAAGTTTGTGTATTTCTGTCAAGTTTGACTGCTATTTAGTTTCTACGTATGACAGTATGTCCTGGCTTATTCCATGTGCTTTGTGGATGAGTCCTCAAGAACCACGGCTCTCAGTCCCACACAGTGCATTGCATGTGCTTGGTGCTGGCGAGTTCTCGTCTTATTGTTTATTCTTGTTCTTTGGATTTTTATGGCCTTAAAAAAAAAAAATCAGCTCTGTTTAAGGATTTTGACTCTTGTTTATCATATCATATGGGCATCAAGTTAAAAGAAGTGGCAGTTCAGGGTGATGTTTGTAGATGGGTGCAGAATTGGCTCAGACACAGAAAGCAGAGGGTGTTGGTGCGAGGAACCTCATCAGAACTGGCCGATGTTAAGAGTGATGACCAGCAGGGGGCAGTGCTGGGGCCGCTGCTATTTTTAATATATATAAATGATTTAGATAGGAATACAAGTAACAAGCTGGTTAAGTTTGCAGATGATACCAAGATAGGTGGATTAGCAGATAATTTGGAATCCGTTATATCATCACAGAAGGACTTGGACAGCAGACAGGCTTGGGCAGATTTGTGACAGATGAAATTTAATGTCAGTAAATGTAAAGAATTACACATAGGAAGTAAAAATATTGGGTTTGAATACACAATGGGCGGTCAGAAAATCGAGAGTACACCTTATGAGAAGGATTTAGGAGTCCTAGTTTACCCTAAGCTATCGACTTCCGGACAGTGTTCAGAAGCCATTAAGAAGGCTAACAGAATGTTAGGATATATAGCGCCTTGATGTGTGGAGTACAAGTCACAGGAGGTTATGCTCAACCTTTATAATGCACTGGTGAGGCCTCATCTTGAGTACTGTGTGCAGTTTTGGTCTCCAGGCTACAAAAAGGACATAGCAGCACTAGAAAAGGTCCAGAGAAGAGCGACTAGGCTGATTCCAGGACTACAGGGGTTGAATTATGAGGAAAGATTAAAAGAGCTGAGCCTTTACAGTTTAAGCAAAAGAAGATTAAGAGGTGATATGATTGAAGTGTTTAAAATTATGAAGGGAATTAGTACAGTGGATCGAGACTTGTATTTTAAAATGAGTTCATCAAGAACACGGGGACACAGTTGGAAACTTGTTAAGGGTAAATTTCGCACAAACATTAGGAAGTTTTTCTTTACACAAAGAACGATAGACACTTGGAATAAGAGACCAAGTAGTGTGGTAGACAGTAAGACGTTAGGGACTTTCAAAACTCGACTTGATGTTTTCTTGGAGGAAACAAGTGGATAGGACTGGCGAGCTTTGTTGGGCTGAATGGCCTGTTCTCGTCTAGAATGTTCTAATGTTCTAATACTGACTTCTATACAGAGACTTGCTTACTGTGCATTGCCTCTTTTTTTTTTAAACTGTATTTTGCTCTTTGTTTATAAAATCTTAAGCCTCCCATTTTCCTGGGTCAGGTTTGCCTTGGGTGAAATCTGTTTTATGTTTTTTTTGGGCCTCACCACTTCACTATTTTGTGAAGTCAGATTCATAACATTCAAGCTTCCCCTTGGAGACAAATAAAGGTCTATCTATTTAAAGTGCTGTTCAAATCCAGGTGTGCAAAGCTTGCAGAGATTTACAAAAACAAAATGCTGCCAAAGAGGCTTCTACAAAGTATTGAATTAAAGCTCTAAATATGAAAGCGTGCCATTGCAGATGTGCTGTTGTTACACATGTCCAGTGGGCACAGAGATGTCAAGTCAATTTACATATAGTGCCTTTCACAGGGTACAGGCCCAGTGCACTGCGACAACTTCTCAGGTAAAATACAATTACAATTTACCAATTACACACATACAATTACAGATTAGTTTAAACCCACAAAGCAGAATAAAACAAAACTGCAACGTTGATTAGTGGAAAACAATTACTTGGTTGGGCGAATCCAGCAGTGCTAACCAACGCGCCACCACGATGCGGTTTACCAAGTGAAATGTGCTACATGAATGTTTAGGACACAGAGAGGTGCCGTTACTGGATGGCAGGGTGGTCAGCGTGCTTTTAGATGAAGAGTTTAATGTTTTTAATCGCCTTTGCCCAACACTAGAATTTCACGTTTCAAAACCACAGATGACAAAAGATAACAAGAAAAAAGCACAAAAAGAACAAAAGAGGCTGCGGGAGGCGCAGCTCGGCACGACAGCATGTGCTTTGCAGAGAGGCTCTCCTGGGAAGGTGGCCATCTGGCCCAATCAGCCCTTGCTCTCATATCCCTCATTACAGAAAGCCATATGTGTACCCCTCTAGGGGGCTGCAGGGACACTTGGCAATGATATCACTTACAGCCCCTTCTGCACCAGGCGTCCCCAGAGCGCTCTCTGATCATGGAGGCTGCTCTGAATCTCTCAGTGGGGCCTTCTCTTCCCCAAGAAGAATACCTTTGACAAAATTTGACTTCAAAGCCATTTTTAAGTCTGACTGTTGTCTGCCTAGTGGATAGCAGGCAATCCAGGGCTGGTGCGGGGGTTATTATCCCCTTTACTCAGAGGGTATTATTCATGGGAACCTACTGATCATAATGTACATGCTAAGCATAAAGGCCCAGATCTGTCTGTTGGGTGGCAAGCAGAGTGAGAAATATGAGTAGGAAGTGTTTGGGGTAGGATCCAAGACCCCCAATTATCCTTTGGGACTCTTATATTTTGCCACAGTTATGGAAGGGCAAAGAACATATACTAGATGATGCCAAAGTCAAGAAACATGTTATGGGAAATCAAAAGGGTATTGACAAACCTAAATATGAAATCCAGTTCCGTAACTTGAACAGGAGGAGATGGAAGGCAAAAACACTCGACACACATAATATTACTAAAACACAAAAATACAAAATAATTAATGAACTTCATTACGTAAATAAACTTCATTACATAAATAATGCACAGGAAGAACAAAACCAAAAACAGAATGATTAACTTAAAATACAAAATGACATTTAAAACACAACAAAAAATGTAAACAAAGAACATGCCTGAGGCAGGGCAGGTGGGCTGAGATGCTTGCGTGCTAGCGGGCTGGGTGGGGCTACATGTATAGGAGGGGGCTAGATGACTGTGTGGCAGCATGTTGGGTGGGGCAAGATATTTGAATGGCAGCAGGCTAGCAATCGTTGCTAGGCACCACCCTTCGCTCTATAAATCCATAGGGTCTCCCACAGTTTCAGTGAGTTTTCTTGTTCTTCTTGTGTGTCTATTATTGGATCTCTGATAGTTTGTCTTTCTGCTTTGTTTTTTTACTTTGTCGTTGGACTCTGTTTTGGGACTTGTTTGATTTTATTTTGCCATTGTGCTCTATGGAGCTTGATTGTGATTGAAATACATTTGATAAAAAAACAATGATAGGCCTTATTATGGCAATTTTGCAAGTGTTTGGGACTATGTGCTTTGGAACATATTGGGATTTATTTTATGTCCACGTCTGTTGTTCGGAACTCAAAATTCATGACAATAACACAAGACAGCAAAATTAATAAACAATGCAATATCAAAGAAAATCATCCACTTTCTAAACCTTCTGTACTTATCTGGAGCAGAGTAGCAGAGAAGATGGAGCTTTTTCCAGAAAACACAAGGCAGGAGCAATTCCTGGATGGGGTGCCAAGGTGAGTGAGTGCGCACGTACATGTATACACACACACACACACACACACACACACACACACAGGGGGACAATTTAACATTGCCAACCCTGCATGACTTTGAATTGTGGAAAGAAACTGGAGTGCCTGGACAAAACCCACACAGACAACCAAAAAAAAAAGTCATAATATTACATAAAAACGAAAAGAAACTAAAAACAAAATATGAAAATGTATATTTAAATATCAACAAAAAGACTAAATAAACAAGAAATAAACTTGAGCCTGAAACACAATCCTGGCTGCACCATAACACAGCACAGTGATCACTAAAATCAATTAGAATACAGAACTCTGTTGTATTTAATGGAAAACACCAATCTGCGAACCTGATGGACCTCGCATAACTGTTTTCACGTACAAGCAATAATGAACTAACCCCTCAAAATCCAACAGTCCACTTCCAAGGAGCTGTGTAGTGATGCAAATTTCCTACGCCATCAAAACAGCATACTGGACCTATCAAAAGTACTCACCTTCTTGGACGTTTCCATGTTTTAGCGTTATTCAACACTGAATCACAGTGAATGTAATTTGGCTGAAAAACAAAAAAGACTTATGTCAAAGTGAAACAGATCTCTGTAAAGTGTTCTAAACTAATTACAAATATAAAACACAAAAATCATAGACTGCATAAGTCTTCGTCTCCTTTATTTTGACACCACTAACTCATCACTGCTGCAGCCCATTGGCTTTAGAAGTCACATGATTAGTTCAATGGAGATCAAGTGTCTGGAGGTTCAATTGATTGTACCTGGAAGGTCCAACTTGTAGTTAGTCAGCATGCTGGCCTGACCTACTCACTGAAAACCAAAGAACACAACCAGTAACTCCATGAAAAGCTCAAGTCAGGGGATGGAGACAAGAAAATCTCCCAAGTCACTGAACATCCAGTTAAATCAATCGTGAAGAGATGGAAAGAGAATGGCTCAGCTGTAAACCTGCTAGAGCAGGCCATCCGCAAAAACTGGAAAAAACGAGTGAAGGGGACACCAAGAGACCTTTGAGAGCTCTGAAGTAGTCTAAAGCTAAAGTGGCTGACATTGGACAGACTGTCCAGACCACCACTGCTGCCCGGGTTGCTTTACTAGTAGCAACTTTACTGGACAGTTGCAAAGTGAATGAAAACGCACAGGACATCTCCACAGAAGGCATGTGGGAGACCATGGAGTCAGCTAGAATAATGTTCTGTAGTCTGATATGACCAAAATAGACTAAACAGCATGTTATAATGCACATTATCATAGACACCACATACACAACATGAAGCATAGAGGTGGCAGCATCAGGCTGTGAGGATGCTTCTCTGCAGCAGGCTTGTGAAGGCAGCAAAATGCAGTGAAGGTAGGACATTAGAATAATCTAGAACAGGCCACTCAGCCCAACAAAGCTCACCAGTCGTATCTACTTAATTCTTCCAAAATAGTTCTATACCTTAATGATGGCACCGGAGAATGGCAACATTTGGCATGATGATTTGCACAAGCCAGTAAGAATTTTACTGGACTCCATACATGAGGCCTATGGCAAATTTCAGAGAACTTTGGACATGTGCATTCCTGCCCCGAAGACATTTTCTTCTTCTTGAGTTAGAGGGCACCATCTGCTGGCCGAAAGAAGGCAGTGCCAGCTCAGAGCGTATGAGCACATATTTATATATGAGATTATGACACTTGTAACTTCTCTATCCCTTACCTGAAACATCTAACTTGGAAGATCTATTTTAGAAAGTGGTATTGAATTTTACATTCATTTTCCATCTCAGTTCTAAATTTACTTCATTTTTGTAGCAGTATTTACTCCGTCACGTTCGTCATTCCCCCTATTACTACTTTGGTCTCCTTATAATTGCCAGTCCGTAACACACAGTTGTTAACACAGTGACTTGCACTTTAGTGGCCTACTGATTGTAATGTCATCTCAGCCCAGATCATGTGACCATGCACTTTCTGGCACTTTCATGCACATCCCTGTAATGTGCAGAGATTTCTGATATATTTGGGCACGCAATGGCACATGGGGATAAAAAACTGCCAGGCCAATATAACTTTGCTACACTCAGGATGTCAATTCAGAGCTGAGTGGAGTTCCAGCCTGCCAATCAGAGCTTGGAACACACAGCCCTTCTGGTTCCTTGTGGCACCGTGACGAGGATTCTCTCAGGCTGCGAAAATGAGAAGGCAAAGTGCAGGGGGAAGGCGGTGGTGGGGTAACACGAGACGGACAAGTACGGTACGGGCAAGCCAAGTCAGATTCCACTATAAAAAAAGCTTCTTCTCCATTACAGTTATTTAAATAGACTAGTTGGACCCTGGCTGATATTTCACCCTCTATTTCTCCCTATCGACTGCCACTTTGTGTGAAGACTGGGACCAGCAAGGGACAAAGGAGGCTTCTGGGAATCAACTGATTGCTTCCAAGGAGCCTTTTTTCCTTCCTCTCTGGTTGCACCTGCAATCTCCTGATCTCCAATTGCTCTCTCTGTGCGCCCCCCTTCCCCAGCTGGACACAATGGATGATGTATGGGTGGTCTCGCTGTGCCTCATCCTCCTTGCAATAGTGGCAGCTATCATCTCGAGCAGGAAGAAGCCAGATGAAGGGAAGAGCAAAGAGAAAGAAGTCAGCCTGTCCCATTCAGTACTGAGCTCCAGTGCCCAGGGTGGGAAGCACCTAGAAATTTCGGACGAGCAGCTGGATGCCTACCTGTCACGTTTAACTGCTGTTGTGTACAGCAGTGGCCCGGGCAGAGCCCCTGAGCAGCATGCGGCACCACGGGCACCAGCCTATGCAGCACCAGCTGAGGACATCTGGCAGCGGAGCCGCCCTGCACCACAGGTAAGCTGCATGCGAGGATAAGTGTCAGCTTGGGGTACAGCGTCACTCATTTTGCCTGCTGGGGTACAGGATGGGGCGTCACCAAACTTCATCTCCCCCCCCAAAACCCCGTATCTATCAATGCCACATGCAGAGTCAGTTAGGGTCAGGATTGAGTTACACATTTATGGCATCCACACCAGGTCTACTCTGCATTCTCAGTGTGTCTGCACCACATCAATATCACGTATGCACTTTGACGATGCCTGAGGTGACCAGACGCTCTGTGTCTCCTGGGACAGCTCCAGTTTAGGTGTGCCAACATAGAAATCTTTGATTTGTTCCACATTTTAAAAATTGGCCATTTCTTTTTGCAGTTTATGATGCAGACATTCACACAGCACCTTGTACACCAGTGCACAATGTTTAATCTCCAATCTATCAGCTCAGAACTGTCATATTTTGTTTAATTTTTCTTGGGATTTCCCAAACAATTCAATTTTGACATTTGCTTTTGTTGGAAGACTACCTTCAAATGTTATTAAATGAATACTCCACCCAAAAATGATATTTTGTTTATATGTTCCTTTCCCCATGTAGTACTGATGACTGAGAACATTTTTAATCTCATATTTTTATGCATAATAGAGTTTTAAAAAAAAGATTGATATAATACAAGCCAATGGTGACCAATGATGCACAATGGCAAACATGGAAAACCATCAAAAATCTCACATTACTCGTATCACAAAATTCACACGTCAGTCATCCAGTCATATTTATTCTTTTGCTATAATATTGTTAAATTGATACTTCCGGAAAAATCTGCACACATTATAAACAGGAAACGCAAGTCACATGGGATTGTCTTTTTGAATTGAAGATTCCTCTCTTAAGCCCCCGGAAGACAAAATTCATTATCTTCAATTCAAAAAGACAATCCAGATACATGGGGATTTTTGATGGAATACGTCTTTTTTTTGTCCTTTTTGGTTACAGCGCTTTTCCTAGCTTTGACTTTAATTCACTCTTGTGAATTAAATGACACAAAAAAGCCACAGATTGAGTTGGGTACCACTTTGTTAACCTCATATAACTTGAGCTTTTTGTGTAAATAAATGTGCAGTGTGCTATGGAGATGTCTTTACAGTCGCGAGTCCAAACAGAACCAAAGTAGGTAACTGGTTTTCCAGTTTATAAAGGAAGATGGTAGGAAGGGGCAGATCTAGGAGGAAAAAAACGGAGATGACATCAGTGATGGGAGGGCTGTCAATCACCTGGGCCCAGTTGTTCAAACTATTTAATCGCGATAAAAATAATCTGGATTTTGAAATTCCTTGTTTTGCTATCCAGGATCTGGTAATTCATTTTACTTTCATGCTGGTTTTTCAAAGCAACACTAGATTGGATCACTGTTATCCAGATACAGAATATTCAAGATTCCCAAATCCGGTTTACTAGTGCTTTAATTGGAACCCACAGTGTAGCCTACTGGCTATGTAAAGAACAACAGGCGGACCAAAAATACCAGTAGCCAAATAGTCATCATGTGTGTTACTTGGAAGAAATTAGAAATGAAATTCCATTTCATTTATAAACAGCCAGATTACATTTCAGTCTCACAAGAATAAATGAATGAATGACTGAAAGAATAAAATATTTCCCCACATATGCACTGTGGTTATTTTTATATAATTGTAAAACAAAAAAGTCCAATAGTCAACATTTACAGTTCCTCATTGGTACAGAGACCAGCTCTTTCAATTTCTGCTTTTAGGAGTTGGATTTCCATTCTGACTTTAGTTTGTTGTAGTTGGGTAAGGAGGAGTTGTTCCTTTGCCAGAAGAATCTGCACTTCTGCTCTTTCAGTTTCTCTTGTAAGAAGCACCTCATATGCGTCACCATCCAGGTTTGGAGAATGCTTACGCTTTCTTTTTAAAAGGTTCTGTGACAACAGCTGGCTCTGTCTGTGAGGATCCACCTTCTTCCTCAACCACTTGACTGAGACTGAGGGCAAATATTTCCTCTTCATTAGGAGGACCAGGCTCACCCTCCTCTGTAACTGTGGGCTCACCATCGACTTCAACACCATCAATTCCATGCAGAGCTTCTGATTTGTCACCACCAATAATGTCAAGGACAATGTCAGTATACTCACCCCTCTTGAAAGGCTTGGTACCCCGTTGTGGGGTTTTTGGCCTCAGCAAGGTCCTTTGTTGCCTTGGCTTTAAGGTTCTTCCATCTTAATATGACTTGTTTTGCGGTCCTTTTCTGACAAGCCCAAATAGCATTCACATTCTTGGTGAGGTCCTCCTAAATGTTCTTGGTCACTTCTCTCTCCTTTAATGAACTGAAGTGTCCTACTATAGAGGAATAATGGCACCTAACACTCTCCAACAGTGCATGATTTTCTGCCACTGTGAAATTAGACCCTTTTGAGTCTGTGGTTCCATCTCTTTTGTGTAGCTAACGCTGATTTTATAGGCCCTGTGCTTGATTGGGGTAATTCAACACATGACAAACCAGTCAGCTCATTGTTACTTAATTGGTGTGTGACGAAATAAAATCACCAATTTCTTACACACCTCGGTCATAGGTTTACAGAGGCATTGGCATGGCAGGTGTTGTTCATCGCTACCACAGGTTGGGAAGGAGAAAATACCGTGAAAGAATGTATGCTGAGCGTGCCAAACCACTTGCGCAATACACTACAGAGGAACTGTATGCCCATTTTCGCTTTGGGAGGGATGATATCAAGTACATTGCAGACCTTGTCAGGCCAAAGTTACAGCACAAAACCAAAAGGAGTCACGCTCTGTCTGTGGAGGAACAGCGCCTAATTGCACTGCACTTTTATGCCTCTGGGACTTTCTACCAGGTTGTTGGTGACAATATGGGAGTGGACCAATCAACTGTTAGTAATGTGATGAAAGCTGTCTCAGTTGAATTGGCCAGTCTGGTCAGTGAATTTGTTTCATTTACCAAGGATGACCAGATGGCGCAAACTAAGCGAAGTTTTTTTCTTTTGGGGAACATGCCTAATACTATTGGTGTTATTGATTGTACTCATGTGTACATTCAAGCGCCTCATGAAAGGGAGTGGCAGTATGTGAACCGAAAAGGGAGGCACAGCATCAATGTCCAACTTGTGGCCAACGCTGCCCTCATCATCACAAACTGTGTTGTCAAGTGGCCAGGGTCTGTCCATGATGCATGTATCCTGAGGGAGAGCGCACTATACAGAACGCTCCAGTCCAACCGACCAAATGGCATAATATTGGGTGACAGTGCTTAGCCACTCCTAACATGGCTGATGACTCCTTTTCCAGTTGCAAACACACCTGAGCAGGCAGGCTTCAACTCTGCACATTGCAAAACAAGATGCGCAATTGAGCGCTTAAATGGAGTCCTGAAGAGGCACTTTGCATGTGTTAACTACCTGCGGGTGGGACCCAAGGAGGCATGCAATATAATACTAGCCTGTATTGTCCTGCATAACATTGCCACCAGGTATAATGTTCCTCTTGATGACATATATGATGGACCCGAGCCTGATGAAATGCAACCAGAGCAAGCTCCAATGTTCGCTCCAAATGAGGGCCAGACTGGACGTGTGATCAGGGATGCAATTGTAAGACATTACTTCTGCCTGATGACTTGAGTAATAGTAATTGTCATTTTCATTAAAATACAATGGATAGTAGAGCTTTTTGAGCTTTGAGATTTTGTTTGAGTACTGATATTTCACAGGGATTTTTTTCCTTTGACTATACCAAAAGGCTTCATGTTTTATTCCCTACTTTATTTACATTGTCACTGTCCTAGTTCAACAATTGTACAAAATATAAATAGATGTATACATCACCTGCAAACATAGCTTTTTTGATCAATTTCCAAGTTTTATTTTATTGTGTGCCAGAATTCCACACTGAATCCACCTCTGTGTTGGGATCAGGATTATCCTGATTTTTTGGGATCAAATGTGTCCCAATTCATACACAAACTTTTGAACAACACAAAAGACTGTTTGATCCTGATTAAAACTGAGATTGGATTAGGTGATCTGATTTGATTCCAGAGTCCCTCTTTTCCCTTTGAACAACCCATTTTCAAGATTCAATCCAATCTGTTATCCCAAATCCCATTGGATTACTTTTGAACAACTGGGCCCTGGTCTGTAGAGGGAGAAAGAGAGAAGGGAGCAGGAAACTGTGCCATCCCCTGGCTTTGCGGGTAATTACATTTACTAGAGCCCTTAAGCCTCCTGCGCGTCACACCTGCACTGCTCAGTTCACCGGCAGATTCCCTCATTGGCTCAAGGTACAGCTACAGCAATCCCAGCAGCAGTGATGTCAGAGTGGCCCCGCCTCCTGGGGCTCCAACCATAAGGCACATGGAATTTCAGAGCATTTATGCAGACAGAATATAAACATCAAATCATAAACAAAGATAACAGAAATTACATAGCAATATGAACAATCCACCTTAGTAAAAGGTCAAGTGTCTGCCTGTCCAGTTGCTAGAGTGTTGTATGGTGTACTAACACCACTAGATAGAGAACAGATAAGAGATACAGTATAGTAGAGACCAATAGGAGGAGAGGAAGTAAACGTGGTGGTAGAAGTGCTTAAGCTAGCAACTATCTGCCTACTATTATTTGATAAAATCCTTAACTGTTTGGACACTGAATACCAATGACAGATAACTTTGTGTGGTGGGCAACGGATAAGTGAAAACAACAAAAAAAAAAAAAAAAAATTGATGCACCAAAGATCCCAACATAATCAGACTAGAGTCACTAAACCAATGGAGTAGCAAACACCACCACATTTTCTCAGCAAAACCCTTACACTATAAAAGTAGTCAGTTTGACGAGTGACGCCAAGGGGAAGTAGTGAGAGCGGACAGCTCTGTCCAAAGAGGGAAAGGCCGCCATGAGGGAAAGGGATTGGCTGCATGTTTATACCAGACCAAATGGACAACCCATGTATCAAATAAAAAAAACATGGTCTACATTGATTACTTAGATTTCAACCCATTGTCAAAGGTTAGCACAGAAAGTAAACATAAGCTAAGGAATAAACCCTTGATGAATAACAACAGAAGTCAATATATTGTGTCTTCAAGATAAAACACCAAATTAAAAAGGAAGCCAGGGCCACATGTTGGTTGAATCATGACACTCTGTTGGCCTCTGTACCGTATTCTGTGTCATGTGAATGGTACAGCTCCGAATGGCTTCATCATTCATTTTTTATGTGCGTTTCTTTGTCATTTCATGATGTTGAACACTCATTTTGGGGGCTTCTGGACCCTTGATTCCTAATCTCTTACGGTTGTTGTTTTCGCTGCCATTTTGCTCCTCCCATTGTTAGGACAGCTCTCTGTTGTTAAAGGGCATATCCTCAAAGATCCCGTACCACCAGTTATGATGCGACAGGTTAAAAGGTTGCCATTCTAGGCATTTCCTTATCCGAGTTTACAAATTCCAAAAGTCTTACTGAAGATCAGTCCTTGACTTGTACTGTACCTGAATTTCTGATCCTTGTTTGGGTAACTGTGCAGCAGTCTTCTCAACTTTGACCCCTTTTACTGGTTTTGACTACGTCTCTTTTAAAAAACCTTCCTTGCTAGTGCACTAGCAGAATAGGTATAGTGTATCTAATCTAAAGTAGGTCCAAATCTGTGCCACATCTGCATGGCTACCTTACTACTGTGGATGACCTTTTCACTTCATACAATCCTGGCACCCATGGACTAAAGAAAATCTGCAGTGCCAGAGTACTGTTTATAAACTAACACTTGGCAATTAAATTCGAGGAGCATGGTAGTCAGTCTTGATGATTTGGAACTTAGTGTTACCCTCTGCAACCGAGTTTTGCTCTTCCTAAATGGCAGGCCCCCCAAAGTGTTAGCATGTCTTCCTCCATATAGATCTTCAACACTGACACTCTACAGGGAAGTGTGTGAAGCGACCCGCATCTTTTTAAATGGGGCACCTGTAAGGAAAACAAACACAAGACTGAGAACACACCATGGTTGAAACATGACAGCCATTTTTGTGTGGTTTTGTGTGTGGTTTGTTTTTTTTTTTTTTTGGTAAACTGCCGCATGGCATCAGTCCTCCTTTGGCAGTCCTCCAATGTGGACACAGCTTATTCAGCAACTGAATTGTTTTCTTGGTGGTTTCTACTCCTTTGTTCCTATAAACACAAAGACAGACTCTCTGTATGAAATGTGTTTAATAAAGGCACCATTATTGTGTGTAGTTTAGATATTGCACACCAGCATTGGCTTACACACACACAGGCAGACAATTTTGTGGCAGTGCCAGTTTGGGTCTTTAGTAGGAGACTTAGTAGTTTTATCTGGTCAGGCGCCATTATTACTGGTATGCTACCCATAACTTTTCATTCCAAATGAATTCTCGGATAGGTAACAGTTTTTATAAATGGCAAGATTCAATTCATGTCAGTTTTGTTATGTTTGAGCCAGGGTTCCTCCTCTGGCTTATGCTTAAATTTCTTTTTTGTTTGTTTTGGATTCTTTGATTATCATCATTTATGTGAATATGTTGTCAATATGTCATGTCAATTTTATTTCATTATTTAGTTTCCATGTGCATTATTTTGCTCTCCTGTGTTTCCTGTATTTTGTGGGTGGACCCCCTAAGAGCCATGACCACCAATACCTCCCTGCAACGAACCACCCACCCAAATTATAAAGGCAAGCTGGGAGAGCTAGTTCCTTGTGATGCACTGAATGCACTTTGGAGAATTTTGTGTGAGAAGTGCTGTTTCATATATTTTATATAAATAATATGCTAGAGTCTCTCTCTCTGTCACACAAGAATTTCTGGGACTAGAGCCTTAATAAATGGTTTTAATGAAAAAGTTTATGACCTGATAACATTCTTGAAATTCAGACAATTTCATGTAGCAGCAACTTGACCTTTGGTCATGGGTTTACCTAAAAATTGCTCAAGGGACACAGTACAATGGCTGACCCAACATTCTTACCATCAAAGGTCATGTTAGAATTCAATCTCCACTCAGGGATTAAGGTATATATTTAAAAATATATATATATGGTTAAGTGATTGCAAAAGCAAGGAAAATGGCAGAAAGAAAAAGAACAGCAGCAACATCTGCTAAGCATCAAGTGTTTCACAAAAAGCACATAAGTGATGAAGAATTTATTTTTATATGGTGTCCTTTACAGAGAACAGGCACAGATGTATGACAAATGCAAAGGAAATGTGCAACTTTACTAACTACATAATGAGTGCATATAAAGACACAGATTTGTTTAAATAGGCAGGAAACAAAATGGTTCAAAATTAAGTATAATAAATGTTAAATTATGGCCAGTTGACAATGGAGGACAGGAAAACAAAAACTCAGAGAGCAGCATCAATGGGAAAAATAACCCTGAGGATTTGGTGTACATGGTTAGTAAGCACAGACAAATGTCAGTAATGAGATGTGCAAACAGAAATGGCTACTGAGGGGGGAAACAAAAAACACACCTTCATATACTTTATGTACTGTAAACCTGATGAGCAAGAAAGAAACCCAGTTTTACACAATATGAGACACTATTCAAACTCCTCAGCTTGTCTTAGGATTCTGCAAATGTGCAGACCTCAGGGTGATACCTGATACAGCAGACTTGAGATCCGGCAGATCAGATGAAGGTCATACCGTTCTTCTGCCAGGGGCCGAGCTGCTTGCCATTTGTCAGAAGAAGCAGCAGTGGCGGTGTAACTAATATTAGGGCACTATTCCTGGCCTGAATGCTCATCCCTACCACAACGAGTCTTAGGGAGACACTTCAAGTGGCTTGTCACCTTAGCTCTCTCTGTCACAAGGGGAAATGAGCACTTCTCAAAATATGAGTCTAGAAATAAAAATGCCTCTAATCTAAGACATCAAGAATACTATCTACAGTGGGTTCAAAAAGTATGTCGGCACTCTCTATTGTGTTGTATATTTCATTTTAAATCAACAAATTAGTCATGATGAAAAAGTGACAAGCACTCAAAAATGTTAGCAAATATATTAAAGATTCAATTAGAAATCTCTCCTTCCTAGAAGTATTCAGGCCCTTTGCTGTGGCACTCCAGATTGTGGTCAGGTGCTTCTTGTTTGCTTTAATTCTCCTTAGGATGTGTCGAGAACTTGACTGGAGTCCACCTGTGCTAAATTAAATTGATTTAATATAGTTTAGAAAATCAAACATGGACCTGTGAATAGAAGGTCCCACAATTCATACTGCAAGACAGGGCAAAAACCAAGTCATGAAGTCCATGGAACTCTCTGTAGATCTCTACAGTCAAATTGTGATTAGGCACAGATCAGGACAAGGAGATCAAACTATTTCTAAAGCTTTGAGTGTCCCCATTCAAAGTGGGTGAAGTTTGGAGACACTAGGACTCTTTCTAGAGTTGGCTATCCAGCTAAAATAAAGGACGGGGCAAGAAGGGCCTTGGTCAGAGAGGTGACCAAGAACTCAATGGTCACTCTAACAAAGTTTTAGAAGTTCTCTGCTGAGCTGGAAATACATGTCAGAAGGATGACCATCTCAGCAGCACTCCATCCATGAGGTATTTATGATAGAGTGCCTAACTCCTGCTTGGAGTTTGACAAACTGCATTTAAAGGACTCTGAGAGCTGAGAACAAAGATTCTCTGGTCTGATGGGCCAAAATCTGAACTCTTCAGGCAGAACTTCAAGTACTGTATCTGGCGAAGGCGGACCTGCTCATCACCTGCCGCCAAAGCATGGTGGCAGTCTCATGTTGCAGGGGTACAGAGACAGGAAGAATGTTCAGAATTAAGGGAGGGATGAATGCAGACAAATAAAGAGAAATCCTTGAAGAAAACCTGCTCCAGAGTGCATGCCACCACAGACTGAGGCAACGGTTCACCTTTCAGCACCACAAAAAAACTGGAGCATACTACCAAGACTATGCTGGAGAGGTCCTTGGGTGCCCTGAAAGGGTCTAAACACTTTATGAATCCACTGTATGTATGATGTATTCTCCTGTGCTCCTTATGTTTTGTGGGTGGAACTCCCCAAGAGGTGGGGCCATCCAAGATAGTAATGTCTTATAAAAAGAATGTCCATTAAAAAGTCCTTTCTGTATTATAGAAAGCAGAAAGAGGTGTCTCAGCATAAAAGACATTTTACATCATACTTACCTAGCTAGATGCTTTGAAAACACACAAGTACCTACCTACAGTACAAGAAAATGTGCTTTCATGTGACCTGTTCATCTAATTGTCTCTCTCATTGTAGGTGAAACCCACGCAGCCCAGCGATATTGAGAACATCCTGTCTGAGATCGGTAAGTTACTATGTTCTTAACTTCTCTACCAGATATTCTCAGAGTCAAATGAGGTCACTTAAGCAGGTTGTATGAGATGTTTGCTTTTTTTTACATTTGGTTCTTTACTGTCTTACTTTAACCCTTCATTCAGCCATACTATTCAGATACCAGGCAAGCCTCCTATGATGGAGAACTAGTGTTTGTTTTTGACCACCACAGTTTGGTATCACGGCTCACTTTCCAGGATCAAACTCAACAAATTTAACACATGAAGTTGCCGTTCTCACAGTCATCCATTTACTGTGTTTTTAGTACTAACATAAGAATCAAGGAAGAGCTGAAATGTGTTAAGAACAATTCACCTTCACTCTCACCCTACTTTTTCTGGGGAGACTCACTGGGGAAACATACCCCTCAAATACATGTTGACCAGACGGATCTACAGAAGGAAAAGCCTTGTTGATGAACACCATGCTGCCATATAAAGTGCAGTTGACAGTGCAAAACCAAAATTAGATTGCAGAATAGGAGGAGACAACATGAAACAGACTTGTCAATAAAGTAAAGGAGTTCAATTACTTGTTTTAATGAGCAACTCGAAACCCCCAAAAAGGAGGCCAATCAGGAAGGACATGATGCATGAGTAAAGATATTCTGAATTAGAAAATCCATTAATAATAAATAAATAAAACATCCAAGTGTACTTTAAAGGTGATATAGAACTTAGTGCAAAACAAAATAAATTACACCATGCTGAGAAAAAATATGTAATTTGCAATAAATGCATAAGCTTATAATAAAGGATTTTATATATATATATAAAACTTTAAAACACATGTTCTTCTCCCGACACACAGCATTCTTAATCAACTCCCTCCTACGTCCATATACTTGTATAATGGGACTATAGGCTTTGCCTCAACGAGGTCATTTACAGCTTTTCCTCATCTAACTGATGAAAACCAACCACCAGAGTCTTTCTCAAAGTAAAAAACCAAACACGCCTTTGTGCTAATAACTTTGACTTTTATACTTTCTCCAGCCTCTCAGTTAACACTGGCTGAAGCGTACCTGTGCCCTACTCACATGCATGTGTTGTCTCTTAATAGGAGGTTTTATTCACTCGTGTGCGTGCCTGCATTCGTCACCCTGTCAGTCTCCACCACGTGCATCAGAAATGCATTCCTTCCCACACCAGCAAGTCATACTCATGGCTAGAGTATCTCCAGCAAAGCATCATTGGAAATTATCGAGACTGTACAAACAGCCAGTAGGCCTCCCAAACCAAATGCCTACTCAATCGCAGATCCACCTCACAAATGACACCCGCCAGTTTACCAGTGGACAGACACTGCCATCACCCACGACAAATATACACCTACTTGTCCCAATTTCTTACCATATTCAAAAGCTCACTTGTTGCAATACACACTCCATCACTCTTATAAACCGCATATCAGAACAGGAACAAAATCAAAAGACAAAATCTGCAACTCTAAAAGCCAAATCAAAAGTCAGGAAATAACAAAATCCCCAAAACAGCACAAATCAAGGAAACTCTAAACAAACACTAGATTTGAATTCTTCAGCTAAAAACTGAGTGGCATTGCTCAAAGCGTGTTAAGAAATTCCCCAAAAAATTAAATGAAAATGCTGACCACAACAGTTTTGGCCTTCCATCCATACTGAAAAGACGTTTTTGACCATTGAAAGCAAATCATTTAAAAAAAATGCTCTCTGAAATGTAGTTCAAGCATAGCAATAAGGATGGGGAAAATGGAATTTTTTGAAAAGGCTGAAGACATAGACTGCAATCAGACACAGACTTTAATTTTGTGCCGCATCTTTGCTGCAAGATTGTCCATTCCTAACTTGTTTGTATCAACCAATGGCTACTACATCTTGAAATGTCTGCATATTTTGTTGTATTCATTTCTTGCCTGATTCCCAGTTTATATTTTCCTATGTTTTTGAAACCTTTCAATCATTTGTAACCTTTAAAAGCAGTTGGACATTATCATCTGTGCACACAAACAAATCTGTTTTCATTTTTCCACGATTCTTTTGGCATTTCCATTTACTATGGATTTGTTCTGTAAACAAGCCTGCACAATAAGGAAGATTTATACATTTGTGGCATTTTGCAGAGGTTGACAGACTTTCAGGAAACCTGAAAATGCTTGTGCATTTTTAAGTTTATCTGTGACAGTGTGCACGAAGTCTCAGAGGTATACTTTGTGATGAGGTTCCTACTTTGCACAATTTCCTTTCTAAGTGTGTCTATCTTTTTTGCCATTGTTTCCATTAACAGAGCAAGCAGTACAGGAGACGGTCGATTCTGAAATTGTGCAGCTGAGGAGAAGGCGAGAGGTGCCGGGCATCAGAGGACACACTGAGATCAGGTATCAGGGCATACAGACACTGGCCAGCATTAGGGTGGAAGTATGAGTGCCTCTTGTCGGATCACTGTGCTATCGAAGTTCCTAAGCTTTATGAAAAAATCTGCATTGATACATTCAATAGGTATCCAGTATTTTTAAAGACTACACATTTTTAAAAATGAAAACTGTTAAATATACATGCTTTCATACATTCCCAAACCCACATAATCCAATTCAGTGGTACAAGGGAATCACAAAATCAATGACGGCTGGATGCCACCTCATCACAGAGAACGGTCAAAATACGTGCAAATAAAATATTTTTAACTCACAGTATGGAGTTGAGACATGCAAAATGAGGAAAGGGGATATAAATAGAGTGGAAGCATTTGAACTGTAGCTGTGGAGAAGGGTGGGGAAAATCAGTTGGATGGATAAATTATCTAATGAAAAGTTGCTGGAAAGGACTGGCAAAGAAAAAGTGAGAAGGTGGCCAACAAAAGTGGATGGGACATTTACTAAGAGGAGATGAACTGTTGAAAATAGTGCTTGAAGGTAAACTAGAAGGAAAGAAATCAAGAGGAAGGCCAAAGCCAGATATATTACCTGAAAAACAGTAAAGCATACCAAGAAATTGAAAGAACAGCAGAGGACAGATTACAATGGAAGAACTAGCGATTGAGAGACCTGCCTTATGGCAGACAACTAAAGAAGGAGAAGAAGAATTCCTACTGGAGTTAGTCATCTGTGCATCAGACAGCAGTGAGATTCAATGTCAAGTCTCCAATTTCCATAAGTAGAAAGTAAAAATGTCACATCAGCACTTTAATTTTCCACTTATGGCACGATTTTGCTTTGTGGTTGTGCCGATACATTTTTAAATAAAATTCCTTTTTGTTGGAAGCTAAACAGCACAAACAATTTGGCTCGCTTTCAACTGATGGAATCCATTTTGGGTATAATCCAAAATAAAACAAAATAAGAATTAAGGCATCGTCCCAGAAAGTCTTCCATAATGTGACTAAAACTGGGCACCCGACAGGCTGTCCTTAAATCCTGCATGTCACCGCTGTTAAACAGAAGCACTCAGACTGATGGCTGGTGAGCTTCAGTGGCAGTACATCATCTTTATTACTAATTCAAAAAGTAATTTCTCTTTTTTTTATTGCAGAGAGCTCGATTTTCAAAAATCCTAACCTGAATTGTGAATTTTAATACACATAAATTGAAGGGGAAGAACTCTTTCATGATGGTATTTTTAAACCATTTTCACATACATCAACAAAAACGAGCTGACCGGCACTTTACTTTTGAGCTGGGGAAAGAACTGAAAATCCCAAGAATCACTGTGTCAATTAGGGGACAGTCTGGAGATGCACAGAATATGTGGCATTCATGTGCTACCAAAAAGATGGAAAATAAGAGTTGACAAGTCAGTTCTACAAGCTCAGAGCTACAGATGAAAAATTCAGAGAAAACAAAGCCACCCAAATACTCCGAGTTGTAATTTGACACTGACCTTTGACCTTAGTACTGTAAACTGTCTAAATTAAAAAATATAACTTGGTCAGCCAGAAATGCATTTTTTTTTTGTGGCTGAATTGCCTTACAAGTGAAGTAATATGTTTTATATATATAGTTTACTCTGTATTTGTATGAAAATACAGAATTTACCTTGAATTTGTTTTCATTTTTTGTAGCCCAATTAACAAATAAGCAGCTGGCTCTCATTACCCTGAAAAGCCCAATCAGAAATTCTCACAAATACACTGAACATGGGAATGTGAAACAACACAAATCAAGGCTCCAAAAACTGAATGCAACAATAGCTCACACCATCAAGTTGATTCATGGGATTTTGAGTTCATCTGCCAGCTCAGTACCAGACTGGGACGTCATCTGTTCACCCTTTTTGCTGATATATGAAAACGGCTGCACTGTTTCATACTGCAATTTTTTCAAAGCCTCCAGAAGAAAGAATACTTTTCAGTATTAAAAGATTAAAAAATATAACTGTCCCCCTTCAATTAACTTTGTCGATTTTTATTAATCTCGCCTCCTTATTTCTTTTCTAAAAGCATTTTACACAAACAGTTTTCAATCATGACACTCAGTTTTAAATGGCGAAAAAATGCACTTCTTCTTAGCAGTAAATGTTATATAACTTCTGCTGTTGTTTTCATTGAACTGTTATGCTAGACACACCAGCAAGAAGAATTTTACGACAGTGACCAGGAAAAAAGACGTAGTCAACATAAAAATAGTGAAAACCAGAATGTCAATTAACATCATGACCAAATGCAGAACAACAGACGAGAGTCAAAGCCAGAAAAAACTATTGATTAAGAGCTTTGGGAAGAGTCAAAAGCATGTATGAAAAAGTGTTTTGTTACCACTGAAGAGGAAATGCTTCTTTCCACATCCTTTTAAATCCAATGCATCTTTTAGTCAAGAGTTAAAACCTCTGAGGACATACCCTAAACAACAAGGGTGGTTGTCCTAACAACAATTAAGACAAAATGGCAGCACTCAAAATAGAGATAGAAATGATCCAAATAAAAAAGACAGTAAATGTAAATTTTTTAAACTGAATGCAGAACCAGATTCCTGGGTTAGGAAACCCCAAAAAATTAAGAGCTAGAAAGATACGGCAAAATGCTGAAATACAGCATCCTAACTTGCAGTCATTAAAACCCATGTCCTACACATCAACATTAGCCAATCAGGAGATACTCAACAAACACAACATTAACAGCCAGATGTGAGAGAGGGGTGGAGCATTACATGATGTGGTTTGAATTCAATTCAGATTTACTAAGTGTGCATGCATTTGACACAAGGCTATATATGAAATTGTCATTCATATAAGTATTGGATCGAACAAAAGACAAGAAGCACAGATATATTTGAGAAAAAAAAAAAAAAACAATGCCAATGACACACTCACTTGCACACTGGTTTCAATCTGCAGAACCTGTTGCTTCCATCGGGATGTCTCCGCACCAGTGACTTGAAATTGCATAAAAGCATAAGCTGTGTTACCAGAGTCGACACTGTACACAAATCAGCAGCATCCAGTCTTGTCTTTTCCCAAATAGGAAAAATGTCAGACGCATAACGGCACTTGGTGGAGTTCTTAAAGCCTATCCACAAATTCAATGGAGGAAACACTAGGGATACAAATTCAAAAAAGAGAACACTAGGGACATTTTATTTTTATTTAAACATTCAGTTTAAATATCACATTCTATTTGGACATGGAAGGAGGCCTGTGATGTGGAAAGTGGACCATGCAATGGAGGTGTTGGGGACTGCCGAAACAGACCACCCTTTATAATGCCATATGAGTTTTAAATTAATAAGTAAATACAACTTTTCCTTGTGAGTTAAAGAATAAAATGGAATTAATGTTTCTTTTCCCAAATGTTCTCCCTAACAGTAAGAATGCATTATGTGGTGTGAAATTCAGGAAATTGATGTTTCATCTGTGGTCTTCAATCAGTGTGACCATGTTTTATTCACCGTCGCCACGCAGGCTGCCCCTTTGTATTTACCAACAATATTTTTCATTTTGCAATTGCAGGACTGAAATCTTAACTCACCATGATTTCACTGGAGATACCCACTCAATGCCACCATCATAAAAGGGGAAACAAAAGACTAGAAGGTATTGAAGCAAGCCTCTCTCATCTCACTCGGTAATGGAAGGACCACCCTGTTTTTTAAAAATAAAAAAAAAAAAAACCCAGAATGGTGATGTGCTTTACAAGAACTTGGGCCAAGCAAATGTCTGTTTCATTCTCTCTGGCCCCTTCAGGCCATTGTCACTGCCTTATTCTCCTACCTGATTACATATTGTTTTTCATTTTTCAGACGGGATGCCTCTCTACACACTAGCAGCAGAGACGATGTGGACGTGCAGAAAACTGAGAAGGTGTGGCTGATCCTTCCACAACTTGCTTAATGCCAGACGCAGTTTTTAGATGACATGCCTTGTTTCCTTCTGCTCCTGGACCTGAACTGGCTGGGACAAATGACAGCATGGCCCAACATCAGGTGCTGGTACCATATACAGATTTATTTGATTGTCTGTGTACAACAGAACAGAGAGAAAGAGAGGCAACAGACATCCAGACACGAAGAGGCTGCACCTCCTTGCCTGTCCAACTATGATCTGATCCCCCAATACGATGCCATCAAGTTCTGCCAGGTCCCACCAGTTGCTTTTTTTTTGGTAAAACTAACAACAGCTGCTCCTCTCCTTTCTCAGGGCTTATTATTCATCCTCAGGCAGTTCACTGCAATCAGTTAACTTCCCAGATTCCCTGACCCTTATAATGTGCCTCCTGAGATTCTAAATCATATGGAAAATTGGACAGTTCAGTTATAGTGGAAGAGGAAATGAGTACAGCATACAACTTTACAGCTTTAGGATTTTCCTCCAGATGTCTAGCTAGCTATATACATTATGTATACACAGAGTCTGACAAAAAATAATTTGATTAAAAATATCAGTTCATATAGCAGAAACAAAATGAGATGTGTTTCAAATGAGAGGGACCTTGCATTATACACATGGCATAACTAACAAGTAAAACAGACTGCAGTAGACACTCTGGTAGGCGTAAGTGTTCAATGGCTGCCTTTGACTGGGTTTAGGTAACCGTATTACGTTTCACCACACACGGTGATGTCTCTTCGTTAAGAGTAAGCAGGGTACTGCCCCATACCTGCCAAGAGATGGCATGGTTGTGCAAAATTTAAACTCATCTCAAACATTTTTAACACTATGGAAAAGTTAGAACAGTTTAAGAACAGACCTCTAGAGCCCAGCAAAGCATATTGTTAAGCAAATTCTACTTAGTCATCATGATTCATTTTTTCAATTTTCAATGACATGCTCAATGCAATTAATAATCTAGAAAAATATTTTGTGTTGGAGTAGATGAACTTTTCTTTGTGCTTGGCAACACTCTTCTGTTTTCTTTTATGTTGCTCATTGTCCTTAGAAGGGCGACTTGCCGACACTACACTGCTTGGAATTTACACGACTTTAGCAGGCTTGCCATTTTTATAGGCACCCCTGCAACTGGCACTAAAGCTGCTTGTTTGAATGACGGAATTCCAGCTCATCATCCAAGCATTACAGTACCATCAGGCTTATATTCTGACTAACAAGTAAAGGTGACTAACCAAGGAAATGCAATAAGAACAGTAGCTCCAGTCAGGATACGCTAGGCCCAGTAGTGAATCTTCAGCCTGGATTTAAAAAGGTTAGACAAAATGACATGCAGGCCATTTCTTACCCAAGCAGGCAGATTGGTCCAGAGCTTTTGAGGACCTGTAGCTAAAAGCTTGACCTTCCACTATCGTTTTATTAATCTTTTTGTTCTTTAGTAGACTAGTATCTGAAAATCAAAATGCAAACTCCAGTTTGTATTTAATGATAAGCTCAGATAAATATGGAGGGCCTAGGCCATTTACAGGTTAATGTGTAAGGAGAAGTATTTTTGAAATCAGTGTTAAAATTAACTGGAAGCCACTATAAAGACTTAAGGACAAGAGTTAGGCAGTTGAATTCCTACTTCTAGATAGCATTTTTGCAACAGCATTTTGAATTAACTTGGAGGTGTCAAACTGAGATCCTGATGGGGCTATTGAATACACATCATTTGCATTGATTTTAATTGACTTGCTTTTTTTAGATTAATTATTGTTGTTTTTCTTCACCAGTGGCCAAACAACAATAGAATACAAAACAAACCAACAGATGGCTGGCTAACCTGATCCTGTTTGCACATAGATGTACATCACACAATATCTGTTTTCATTAAATATTTGAAAAGAAAAAATTTTAGGTCTGAGAAATAAATAGCTGCGGTGGTCTACAAAACATTTGGATGGTGCGCTCAGAAAAAGAGAAATCAACCATTTTGGAAACGTTTGGAGTGATAGATTGAGAGCAGTAACAAGAAATAAAATCAGAGTAACACCTAGAGTTGATGTCTACTTAAAAAATGGCTGGAGGAACGGAGTTTGAGATTACAGAGTTATTTGGCCATCTTTTGACACATTTTACATTATTTTTTGGAAACTCATTAGGAAAAAGAAACAATTGGGAGATGTTATCTTTAAAACACTAGTTATTTGTAATTAAGACAAGCAGATTTTGTTCCATTAGCAGCAATGATGGTTTATAAATTAAGAATGTGGCTAAACAAAAAATGGCAGCTGCTGCGGCCTTCCAGAATCTAAATTATGAAAGTCGCTGAAATGAAAACCTGTGGCCTTCAGTCGGATATCCCCGAATTAACCAAAAGTTGTGTGTGTAGTGTGTAGTGGATTTGCACAACCTGTAAATATCACACAGCACTAGTCAATTCTACTACAAATAAACATGTGAATTTGCTTCTCAACATCCACCAGGATATTGCTGAGGTCTGCAACCTCTTGCCCCCAATAAATAATAACTATAATATTTAAGGACATATTTTAACGTCTTTTAATGCTTATCAACATCCTCTGGTTTACTGTTCATTTATCCTTGCGTCCAGCTGGGAGCATTAGTCTAACGATTGGACCAGGTTCAATTAGACTGTGGAAAGGATGTTCCACTTACAGTGCCACCTCAAAGCCACAACTGTGGTAAAATAACCACAACAAGAACTAAAACAAATCACAGCACAAACAACAATGTTATACAACCTGTATGGGGAAAAAAACAGCATTCAGTACAATCCAAGGTTAGGATCAGCAGGACCCCCACTATGAAAGTCAAATATGGCAGTTAGCAGGGGTGCCCTCAGTGCCACTTTTCTACTTCATCAGGGTTTTTCCTAGCAGAGACAAAACATGTTTTCGTATAAACTAATACAGCACAATAACAAAAAACAAAAAGTAAGCAATGTAACTTTGAGATAGCAATAAGTGTAGTTAAATATATATCGAATAGTATTATACAAGCTAGATATTTATACACGTTTAAAGCTTAAATACACAGACCAACGTGACATACTGTACCAGACACTGTTCTGCATTGCTGCCTATAATCCGAATGTGCATTAGTGTGTGTGCACCTCATCTAATTTGCAAAATGTGTAATTTGTATTCTAGCTGTAGACATATTATGGTGTTCTGGGAATACACTCGGTGAAGAACACTACACAGAAATATACTGACTTGACGTTTTTCAGGAATGTAACAACTTTTCTTCTTAGTTTATAGTGATGGCCAACCCTTGTCCTTCTCCATTCCACTTCATCAGACTCACAGTCTGTATTTCAACCATCCAATCACCATCACTCTGTAGGACTCTCTTTTAAATTGACCTCAACATGGAAGGCCTACTTCCATTCTGCCCGCTGTGTTTTAGGCCTGCAGGTTATTACGGATCACTGGCAGAAATTCAGGACTTTAAAAACACAAGCAATCTCACCCTTAGCATTTTTCACACCAATATCTGTCGAAAAAAATAATGCCCCAACTGTTATAAAGATTTTACGAAAAGTCTTTTATCAATTTACTCCAAGGCAATGCACCTGTAAATTGTGTGTTACAGTGGACTTGTGCTTGACCGCTGTGCTTGCAAACCTGTAAGTGATACAATCAGTGAAACCCGTAACAGTGATATAAAAATCAGGGCTCATAGCACTCTCAAGTTTGCAGGTGTTCAGTTCATGCTACACCATGGGTTTCTGTGCCTCACTTTTCTCTGATGCCACACTGACGTTACCACCTGCCTATATGGTGCTAAGTTTATGGCATACCCATATTGTTCCTTATCTCCTCTTTTTGCATCTCACATAATTTCTACATCAGCTGATATATTCCAGTCTGGTGGTCCATGCAAAACTGAGAGTCTAAGACTCTTCAATTTTCTTCGAAATTCTTCAAAAAAGATCTGGGAGAGGTAGGAATACTTTTGGCTGTACCATGCTGCAGACAACTCAATGGACTGCTGGTGTGGTGCCTGCATCTATAAACAGGAATATGCGGTAATGAGGTTCCAGGAGTGCCACTTCAGAGGAGAAGCACCACTGCCAGCCAGTCACACTACATAATAACAATGTGCGCAGTTTGCAAACATATACAAGCATCATTACTGCAGTATTTGGCACAAGTAAATATTCAGAAGTAAACTTGTCTTTTGCTGAATATCATTTCAAATGGAAACTTGGCATTGAGCTTAGCATTTGCAATAATGTAGTGACTGCGTGTCTTCAGTTTACCACAGAACTGTGTATATATGCATGTTACAGCTTCAGCTCAAATATGGGGTGTGGGGGCTGTTGTCTTAGGCAGCAATATGTTCAAGAAATGCTACTTAGTGTGCAATGTTAATTTTCTTTTAAAAATGGCAAATAAAACATCTTTCTGTAAGTTTTCAAGTTATTTTTTCCTTATTCACATTTATGCCTTAACTGCAAAGTAAATCAAGTGGTGTAAGGTCTACACACAGCGTAGTTATCTTCGACTGAAAGCACAGATCAGCATCCATTGTCCAGGCTATGTGAATGTATGCATACAGTGCAATCGGAAAGTATTCAGACCCCTTCACTTTTTTCACATTTTACCATATTGTGGCCTTGTGCTAAAATCACTTAACTATGTTTTCTCTTATCAAAACTCCAGAATGATACAGCAAAAACAGGAGTTTAGAAATCTTATTTTATTAAAAATAAAAAAACTGAACTATCCCATTGACAGACGTAGTCAGACACTTTGCTGTGACTCTTGACATTTGGCTCAGGTGCATCCTATTCTATTGATCATCGATTTCAGTTAATTGGGAAAGATTAGGAAAGTCACATACCTGTCTACAAAAGGTCCCACAGGTGAGCATAAGCCAGGCCATGTGGTTGAAAGAATTGCCTGCAGAGCTTAAAGGCAGAATTGTTTTGAATCACAGATCTTAGGAAGGCTGCAACACTGAATGCTCCCAAGAACACAGTGACCTACTGTACATAATTCTTAAATGGAGGAAGTTTGGAACAACCACATCTCTTCCTAGGGATGGCTACCAAGCCAAACTGAGCAATCAATCTTGGAAGAAGGGCCAGGGTAAGAGAGGTGACCAAGAACACCATGGTCACTCTGGCTAAGCTCCAGTGAACCTGTGAGGAAACAGAAAAAACATCCAGAAGGACAACCATCACCACAACACTCCACTGATCTAGGCTTTATGACAGAATGGCCAAACAGAGTCCTCTCCTCAGCACTGGACACAAGAAAGCCTCCTTGGAATTTACAAAAAGGCACCTGAATGACTCTCTGACTGTGAAAAACAGACATTCAAGTTTGAAGACAACAGTTTGGTCTGCTTAAGCCAAGCAAAAAAGTTTCATTGCTTGATGTAACTTTCCAAATGTGGGTAAGCTGTACATGTGGGGCTCTACATAGAAGGTATACTGAAGTCTTATTTTTCTTGAGGCAGCTGTCCACATGCAAATAATGTTATACTTTGGGGTGCTATAAAGCAGATAACCTAATATTCATGTACACATCACAGTTAGCTATAACTATGTAGCGTAGTTGAACCAAAATACTGTAGCAGGTTAACTTCCATAATGATAGCACCAATGCAGTGACAGATAGCAGCGGGCACAACAGCACAGGCCTACGATTGACATTTAAAATTCATGCTCAGCAAGCAAGATGGTAGCTGGCCCCAGCGGAACACCATGCTAATGCATATTGTGAAACTGCCTTTACAAACAGCACTAGGAAATTGATGGTAAATTAGAATAGTAAAATAACTATTATTTTTCTAAGCTCTCAGCACCTGTTCAACACCACATACATAAAAGTAAAAGCCCACGTCTGCTTACAACTCTTAAACCTTGTGTCTGAACCCACAGGAATTTTGCAGGAATGCAGACTTTTCACTTCAATTACAGATATGCTAGCCTGAGACTGGTAGAGCATCCGTTATATAACCAGGCACATAATTTCACAGCTCTTTGGCCAAATGCAGAAAGGCCTGGCTTCCAACTACAGTTTGAATTTCAATGGCCAGGCATACACCGTGCAATTTTTAAAATTTGTGGTCAGGCGACTACTCACACTATACGACAGAGTCACTATTCATATGTGTACTCAAACTGTACAAACATGTTAGGTCCGATTGACATGCCAAGTCGTGGATTCATGCTGAGACTACTTTATAGATGTCCATGGCCCTGACAAACAGTTATATTCATTGACATTCTGCCATAAAGCCGTTATAAAAACAATATGGCCACATGCTTCTCAAAATGCCAAAAAAGAAAACTGCTCCCATGCTGACTCTTCTTGTACTGTGCTCTGAAACTACAACGAAAAGGTGTAACCAAACATGCGGATGGTTGGAAAGGTCTGGACAATATGGTCTCTCGCTTTTACAGAAGAGAAGTGGAGATATATAATCTACGTAATTTACCATTGTGTGTGTGTGTGTATGTATTTCAAGTTCTTCCAGTAAATACTTCCTAAGACACTTTAATCATTGGTCATTTAGTTGTATGATGTCGCTAGCTTTTTGAACTCAAAATGGTACAAATAATGAGAACAGCAGCAGCAATATCCAGAGTACAATGCCCAGCCATTAAACAACATACTGAAATAAAATATCAATCATTTCTCACTGCTGTTATAATTCTTCTCTTCAAAGTCAAATTCAATATCTCATCTATTAATTTATCAAGTAATAGTCACTTTTAATTATGCTGTTAATTTTTTTCATGTTGTAATACAGATGGATGATATAACAGGGTTTTGTGATCTTCAGTGCATCACAATAATTATTGTTGTGACTAAATGAACATCAAGTGGAAAACATCTAGTGAGACAACTCACACTACGAGACAATGGACTGAAATTTCTGATGGCCATATAACAGCCAAATCATAAGATGCAACTAGGCATCTCAACTCCTCTCCTACTGTACACGAAACAAAAGCAGATGAAGGTGAAATTCAGGCCCACTCAGAAAAGTAGGTGACTACAAATCAAACTCAAAATTGTGTTAAAAATCACACAATGTATACCTGGCTTTGAACAACCCAAGCCTCCAGATCATAATGGGCAATACGGAATGTATGCATTGGTGAGTTCTGATAAGTCAATAGGGCCTGTGTTATTTTAGCCTTCATATGTAAAAATGAAGATTTTGACATCAGTGCCAAATTTAACTGGAAGCCACTTCTTACCAGACACCCCTGAATGAATACAGCCATGTCTTGAATGCTTCTCTATTGTGCATTCCTCTTGGTGCAAGACAGGCATAAGAGGCTGACTTGTGTTGCTATAAACTGCACAGATTCCTTCAGTATATATGTACACTGTATTTATCAAAAAAGGGTGGATTGTTTTCCCCAAGATTAGTAGTATAATAAATAGTAATAAGTGTGTGCACACAAACTCACTCCTACACTCCAGAGTATATCCAGACTGCAGCAGCAGGCAGCAATCCAGGACAATCTTGCAATTTCTGGGAATGGGAGGAGAGTTTCCAGCCACACTCAAATGCAGGCTGGGGAGGAGAGTAAGTTAAGACAGCCTGTGCAGGAATCACAGCTGCTTCTCATTAGCCAAGGCCCCCAAAACGAACACAAGAGATCAGAGGAAGAGAGGCTGCTCATTGTTTTTCTGTATTAAGTGCTCTCCACTCCCCTGAGATATACTTCGGCCGGGAATTGCATTTATCTTCTTTTAGTGCTTTGGTAATGCTACATTAGATGTGCCAGCAAAACACTTCTGAATTGAACTGCAGAAAGTTAATGCTGCCCGAGAACATGCTGTTATTTAGACAAGTAAATCAAATGTGTGCACAAGTGTGTTGTGTGAAGATCTGGCATCTCCTCTTTGTTCCTGGTTTACAAAGGAAGCAGAGAAAGCTCTGTATACTATATTACGGGTGGGGGGGGAACAAAAATGGCCGGAAAGCTTTACTGGTAGAAACATGGGATTTGAATACGCAGCACAATTTCTTGACTAGACAGTCTTTCAACAAGATCAGTTATAGTATAAAAAGTCTTGTCATTTTTGTAGGTGATAAGTAGTAAAGGTCAAGAGAAATTTACTGTTTTAAGTTGTGAAAAGCAAAAAATAAAAATATTTTCTGCAACCATTTAAAATTCTTCTCTGGCATGAAAATACAAACCATTGTAGTCTATACATGACAATAAACAAGACCTTAAAAAGAAAAAGACCACATTTCATATACTCATCCAAAATATGAAAATATACAGTCATAATGATTACTCTTCAGAAACTCCACTAAACATTTCAGGTCGGTTTTATAAAAGCTATTGCACTACATACAAAATCAAACAGCTTCTAGCACTTAAAAATTCTACTAACAATGCGAGAATTCCTTTGGATTAAGTGATTTCTAAATTATTGTGTTCCCATCCTCTCATCCTGACACGAACATCACCCCAAAAGTGGTGAAATCTGGTTCTAAGCCAAAGAGAGACAGCATCACCACTACATCAGTTAACATCAAATGTAAACGTGGAAAACAATTTAGATCAGCTAACATCACATTATAATGTGACATTGAGAGATGCTCTGGACACAGTGGCTCCCCTTAAAACAAAAGTGATCAAAGCACATATAAACTCTCCCTGGTTTAATGAAAATACTCGAGCTCTTAAATTAGAGTGTAGAAAACTGGAGCGCAGATGGAGAACAACAAAGCTACATGTCTTTCAAATTGCATGGACAGAGAGTGTTAATAAATATAAAAAAGCCCTCTTTAAAGCTCGCTCAGAATACTATTCTACATTAATAGATAGCAATAATAAAAATCCTCGGGTACTGTTTAGAATAGTGGCTAAATTAACAAATGGGAATTCAGATCAACAGTGCAAAATACCAACAGATATTAGCAGTACAGACTTTATGAACTTCTTCAATGAGAAAATTAAAAATATAAGATCCCAGATCTCAGCATCACAGTACAAACCAAATACTAGCTTAAAAGACCCTGCCGCACATTGCATTCAGCACTTTAGTAATTTTAATCCTGTAACTGAGCAGGAAGTCTTAACTTTAATTACTAAAATGAAGCCCTCTACTTGTTCCCTAGATCCAGTGCCAACAAAACTAGTAAAAAGTGCAATGGATGTTCTTGCAGCGCCTATTCTAACCATTATCAATAGTTCATTACTGCATGGCACCGTACCTGATGCACTAAAAGTGTCAGTCATTAAACCTTTACTTAAAAAGTCAGACCTAGACCCACACATACTAAATAATTATAGGCCTGTTTCAAATTTACCATTTCTCTCTAAAGTACTAGAAAAAGTAGTCGCCAGTCAGCTTCAGTCACACCTTATGCATTACAATTTATTTGAGAAATTCCAGTCTGGTTTTCGCACTGGTCATAGTACAGAAGCTGCACTAACACGGGTTGTAAATGACATTCTGATATCCTCTGATGAAGGAAACTCCACTGTAATTATGTTGTTAGATTTAAGTGCAGCATTTGACACCATTGACCATTCTATTTTACTGCACAGGCTAGAAGACGATGTTGGGCTTACAGGCCCCGTGCTCGCTTGGTTTAGTTCTTATTTATCAAATCGATTCCAATACGTACAGAAATGTGCTGACACTACTCCATCATTATACACAGAAGTTCAATATGGTGTCCTGCAGGGCTCAGTACTGGGACCTTTACTATTTTCACTTTACATGCTTCCTCTGGGATCTCTCATTAGGAAACATAATGTTAATTTTCACTCGTATGCAGATGACACCCAGTTATACCTTTCATTTAAATCAAATGAAGTATCTCCGATGTTGTCTTTAATTAGTTGTGTTAGTGAATTAAGGGAGTGGATGAATGAGAACTACTTGTCTTTAAATACAGATAAAACAGAGATGTTAATTGTTGGAGGGAATGACGCTGATCACAGCAATATTTTGTCATCATTTAACTCAGTTGGAATCCCAATTCATTTTACTGAATCAGCCCGCAATCTAGGAGTTATCTTTGATTCTAGCATGTCATTTAAAGCACATATTACAAAGTTGTCCAAAACATGTTTCTTCCATCTTAAAAATGTTAGGAAATTAAGGCGCTTTCTAAATAAACAGGATTGTGAGAAATTAATTCATGCATTTATCTCTAGTAGGATTGACTACTGCAATGCGGTGTTCACTGGCTGTTCAAAATGTTCTTTATACAGCCTCCAGTTAATCCAAAATGCGGCTGCAAGAATTATTACAAGAACAAGAAAATATGAACACATAACTCCAGTTCTTAAATCCTTACACTGGCTCCCGGTTAAGTTTAGGGCAGATTTCAAAATCCTCCTTTTAACATATAAAGCATTAAATGGCCAAGGTCTGGCTTACTTGTCTGAACTTATCATGACTTACAAACCTGAGCGCACATTAAGATCTAAAGATGCCGGTCTGCTTATGATTCCAAGAATTAATAAAATAACAGTGGGAGGTCGAGCCTTTAGTTACAGGGCCCCTAAATTGTGGAATGGTCTTCCTGCTTCTATAAGAGATGCCCCCTCGGTCTCAGCCTTTAAATCTCGGCTGAAGACTCACTACTTCAGTTTAGCATACCCTGACTAGAGCTGCTGATTAACTGTACAGACTGCATCTCTGTTGTTAGTCATTAGCACTAAAACATAAGTAACATGATTGTTATAATTTGTTACTAACCCTCACCTATTCTGTTTCTGTTCTCGGTACTCAAATGTGGCAATTGGTGCCACGACCCACCTGCCAAGTTGTTGCCTGCCTATTGTAAAGTGATCCCTGATGGAGGATCACAGGAGTCATGGGAAAAAGGGGTCCTTTCATCGGATTGGCTGGCCGAGCAACGTTTCAGCCGTGGAATGGCCAAATGGGGAGGCAGCTTGATGGATGAGGTCTCCAGGACTCTAAAAATATCCAAATCTTATTATGGGATATCATCTACAATTAAATTCTGCTCCGTGCTTCTAAAATTTGAATTATTATGCTGTATTAAGGATTTGTTCTGTTCTGTGTATTGTATTGTATTGACCCCCTTCTTTTAACACCCACTGCACGCCCAACCTACCTGGAAAGGGGTCTCTCTTTGAAATGCCTTTCCCAAGGTTTCTTCCATTTTTCCCTACAAGGTTTTTTTGGGAGTTTTTCCTTGTCTTCTCAGAGAGTCAAGGCTGGGGGGCTGTCAAGAGGCAGGGCCTGTTAAAGCCCATTGTGGCACTTCCTGTGTGATTTTGGGCTATACAAAAATAAACTGTATTGTATTGTATTGTATTGTACATCTCTCCATGAGGGTTTCACCCCTTGAATACTGCTTCAAGACAGGCATCTAGCACAGCAAAGATTGCAAATGAACAGTCAAACACTGTACAAGGAAGACGTATTACAGTTTTTAAACATTGGTCACTGCATCCTACAGAACCCCAGGAACCAAAGACAGTGCTCGAGATTAATTTTTACATATCAACATTCCACTGTTGCTTTCATTAAAAGTAACACTGCTCAAATTTAAAAGAAATTAAACCATTTTAATATGGAAGCCATACTGGAGGGATTACTTTTTGCCATGTAAGGGTTTCAGAGAATCGGAGAGGAAAAAAAAAGTAGATAAAACCTCTGACATAAAGCACAGCTACTTAGAAACCAAACAGACAACTTTCCCAAGCTGAAATGAATGGAGGCACCACTACTCCCGGACTATCAGTGGTTTTTAAAACAATCCTTCACCGAGTTAAATTTAGAAGACCCTGCAGAAAATGGGATTGAGACAATGTAATGTTTTCTACATGCCTCAGAATAAAAAAAAAAGTGCCTGATGGAGTTTCCTTTTCCAAGATAGTTTTTCTGTTTCTCAATAGCATTATATGATGCACAATATACTTCTACTTACAAATATTACAAACGAGACATTCTGGAAGATGCTACACAGGAAGTTTCTGGAATTGATTTTCGATAACTAGGTTAATTAGAATATTTAGAAGCAGAACTTTACCATGTTTAGACAAGCACACTGCCTTCATTTCTTGGTAATTTCTATCACTGGAGGGAAGAGACGCCTATGCCATGCATTTCCTCCACATAACTAAAAACTTTAATTTACTTCTACATTATATCCTCTCCTGTGTGGAACTTATATCTGATAAAGATTCTGCTATTAAGTTATTTATGCAGTACATGTAGTTTAATTTGCAACTGTTGCATTATGTTTCACACATAATATATATAAGCAGAATGTGTCTAGAGTTGCAAAACTGATTAATCTTTGCTGCACAGTGTATTCAAACTGGCACTATTACATAGAGCTTTGCTGTACAGATGTTAGTCATTTTAGGTAATGTGCTGCTTGTGAAACATATTGTGATTCTTCAAGGGTTAACATAGCAGTCTCAAAACTGCTTAATCCAATTAAGGGTTACAGGAGTCCAGAGCCAACTTCAGAAACACAACACAAGGCAGGAGCCAACCCTGGACAGAACGTCACATCCACAGGTAAATATTGACAATAAAATCCTAGTTAAGTAGAAACTAGTTTTTCCTTACATCACATATATGTATTGACAACACAGGATGATAGCAGTTTAAATTAAGATGGATCATGATTATAATAAAAAGACAAGGCTATTTTGGAAGGGCACAAATTAAATAAACAAAGACCATGATGTGAGACAACATTGTAGAAGAAGAAGAGAGTCAGTACCCAGAATATTTCATGTTGCCTAATCAAAAACACAAAATGTAAATCAGAGTCAAATAACACAAAAGAATTCATAACTAGAAATATAACAACACCACTTTTTTTTTTTTTATTATTTATTGTTTTGATTCATCCATGAACTAGGATAGTTATGAAGTGTATGATTGGGACCTTTATACCATAAGGATGTCGTACATTGCACAATCATCCTGGCAAACTAAACCTGTATCGCAAACAGCAAACAATTGTGGCTCCCATAATAAAACAAAATGGCATTGCAGTAATATTTCAAAAATAACTCCCTCAAAAACATCTAAAACAAAAAACTGATCAGACCATTTAATTCGTTGACCTCTAAAACCCTCAAGACAAGTTCTCTATTAAATGTACAGGCCAAAAAAAAGGCTAAAATTATATACTCAGCAAAAAAAGAAACATCCCCTGACTTTCAACTGTTTTTACTTTCAGTAGAGTTAATGTGTAAATATTTGTATGAACACTAAAAGAGTCAACACCATAAGACATAAACTAAAAATGTTTCACAATGTGTCCCTGAATAATGGGAGGCTCAAAATCAAAAGTACCAGTCAGTATCTGGTATGGCCACCAGCTGCTTGAAGTACTGCAGTGCATCTCCTCCTCATGGACTGGACCAGATTTGTCAGTTCTTGCTGTGAGATGTTACCCCACTCTTCCACCAAGGCACCTGCAAGTTCCTGGACATTTCTGGGGGGAATGGCCCTAGCCCTCACCCTGCGATCCAACAGGTCCCAGACGTGCTCAATGGGATTGAGATCTGGGCTCTTCGCTGGCCATGGCAGAACACTGACATTGCTGTCATGCAGAAACTCACGCACTTTTTGCCACTCCTGTCTGGTCCAGCGAAGGTGGATTTGTGCCCATAGGCGGCGTTGTTGCTGGTGATGTCTGGTAAGGACCTGCCTTACAACAGGCCTGCAAGCCCTCAGTCCAGCGTCTCTCAGCCTATTGCGGACAGTCTGAGCACTGATGGAGGGATTGTGTGTTCCTGGTGTGACTCGGGCAGTTGTTGTGGCCATCCTGTACCTGTCACGCAGGTGTGATATTCGGATGTACCGATCCTGTGCAGGTGTTGTTACACGTGGTCTTCCACTGCGAGGATGATCAGCTGTCCTTCCTGTCTCCCTGTAGCGCTGTCTTAGGCGTCTCACAGTGTGGACATGGCAATTTATTGCCCTAGCCACATCAGCAGTCCTCATGCCTCCCTGCAGCATGCCAAATGCACGTTCACGCAGATGAGCAGGGACCCTGGGCATCTTTCTTTGGGTGTTTTTCACAATCGGTAGACAAGTCTCTTTAGTGTCCTGCGTTTTTAGAACTGTGACCTTAAATGCTTACTTTCTGTAAGCTGTTAAGGTCTTAACGACCATTCCACAGGTGCATGTTAATTAATTGATTATGGTTAATTGAACATGCATGGAAAACATTGTTTAAACAATTTACAATGAAGATCTGTAAAGTTATTTGGATTTTTAAAACATTATTGTTGAAATACACAGTCCTGAAAAAGGGACGTTTCTTTTTTTGCTGAGTATATAAAACAAAGTCCACATCATGACAATATAGGTGAACTATCCACGGAATGCAGTATATGAATTGATGGAAAGAATAAAAATAAATATGTAGAAATGAATGCACTAAACCACAAAAACGGCACTCAGATTTGTCACCTCTTACAATGATTACCATCTATGTCATTAAAGTAGAAGTTTAATTATTTCGTTTTATATAAAGGAAGATAATTTAGTCTAGTTTGGCCTTAAATATATAGTAGAGTATGAACACAACATGCTAAAATCAACTGAACTTGGAGGCCCCAAATGAAAAAAACATTGAAATTTTAAGTTAATCATTTTACATTAGAATAGTTTAACTATAATAGGAGACCATTTAAAAATCGCTGGCAATTTAATAAGATCAGGCATATGAATGGATCAAATTTCATGAAGTCTATACAAAGATGAAATTAGGAGGAAATCATCATTTTCAAGTTCACATTTACTGTCATGTGTATGCAGTACAATGGTAAATTTTTACCAAGAGCAGATAACAAATAAGATTTTACATTAAAGACAACTTTAGTTATAGATATAAGAAACTCACCTCAGGTACACACATGCAGATGTCAGTAATGGGATTGCCTTCCTGACAGCACCGAGTCAGAAGGCAAACCACTTCTCCGTAAAACATCTCATTTTAATGGAATTCAGGGCTACAATTACGGCATCATCAGAAAATATAATGCTGGATTTGTAGCTGTAGCAGTGCCCAACTACGCGGCCATACCAGGGGACTTAGCACACTGCACCCTGGAAAACCTTTGAGGATCAGTATGGAGGTAAATTATACTGTCTATCAGCACATGTCAGGGTTCACAAGTTAAGAAGTTAAAATCTATTCATTATTATAGTTAAAAAAATCTAATTAATCTAATCTAATTATACTGTCATGGAGAAAAATCTCGATCTCTTCAAAAAATACAAGCAGAGTCTCTGGATGAGCAAACAGAAAAAGACTTTATTGCAAAGTGCATAAAGCTGTCTCATTTCAAAGAAGTGAGCACTGTCAGTTTGGCCGGATCTCGTTTTTAATACACTCTTATCACCTATGTAAAATACTCTCCTCCTTCTAGCTCTGCCCACCATTACCTAATGTCCATCACTTGACCGAAACTGCTATGATTACTTCACATCCTGTGCAGGTGTCCGTAATGTATTCATTGATCAAGTACACAACTTAAGTCGAAACCAGGAGAACCCACATATGAGATACTAGGTCACTCAAATGAAAGTTACTTGACATCCAAGCATTTCTCAAGGTTGAAGTTTTAAGCAGCTGCATTTCTAAAACAATGGCCTGCTTAAGTTTCTCATAGTACACACAGACCATGGCTTTTCATTACCTCACACTGGTGTTTAAGCAAGCAAGTAAAAAAGCAGGCCCTGGCCACTGCATGTAACAGCAAGCAGCCTTGTCCTCATAAGTATTGGTGATTTTCCAGTTACTTAAAAGAAATTAAAAATGGAGACATAAGCCTTTAATAATTAACTCTTTAATGACCAAAAGCTAGCTAACACAATACATTTTTCTTTAACTTGATTGAGAATGCATTAATCTGTAAAGTTAAATTCTCTGTATGGTTTCCAAACCTCACATTCAATCAAACAAAACAAAAGAAAAAAAAAAGTTTATTGCTCTTAACACATGCCACACTGACTGAAGCTCCAGTCACCCACTGGCTTCAAACACAACAATAAGAAGGTGAGTCTTTCCTAAGAGGTAATGGTGACATTTCTGCATTAAGGCTCAGTGGGCCACAGTCCCAGCAAATGTTGTACAGTGTAAGTAATAAGCTTCCCTCAGTAATGCAACATATAAAAATATTTATAACAATTCTCAGCTTTGCCTTCTAAAGCACTTTTATCACCAAATTTACTATCATAGTCTCAATGTACTTACTTATTTAGAAAAATACCATTTTTTTGTAGTATGTAAAGCTGTCTTTATGCTGAATGGCTATTCCCAGACGAGGGGCTGGAACAATCTGCACTCCAGTGTTCTCTATAGCCTTGGCTGTGTATGCACATATGCAACTACGATAGATAGATAAATAGATAAATAGATAGATTTTCATTTATTTAATCCAAAGGTTAGGCTCTGTTATGGAACACACTCTAGACACCCTGTAGGTAGTAGCAAAGGGCAAGATTAAAAGAAATGCTACTGGAGCGCTTTTGTATCAACAGAAATATGCCTGTATAGTGCCTCACTGTGAATGTGAAAGTAAATACGTTTTCTTTACATTTTAATTTTTGTGTTTCTTTTTGAGTCCAAAATGTGTCTTTCTAGAAAAGTGAGGTGGTTGAACTTTATAGGCGGTGGGCAGGAAGAGGCGGGTCCATGAGGGAGTTTTTGGAAGTGACATCGGTAAGTGGGCATGGTCAGGAAAGGGAGGGGGGCTGGTTGTGCTTTACGGAATTCCCTTCTGGTGATCTGTAGAAGAGACATCAGTGCATTTCATCAACCCCTGACTCCATGTCTCACCCCCAGTAAAGCCCTTAGACTGCCTCCCATGCGTGATGATAGATAGATAGAGATGAAAGGCACTATATAAGATAGATAGATATATATTTATTTGTCCTCAGGGGGAAATTAGCTCTTTCAATAAAGACAAAAATAGTTGTGCATTTTTTCCAGTGTAGGTGATGCAGCACATGAAAGGGAAAAAGTATTAAAATTGCTGCACCATTTGCGCTCTTAAAAGCAACCCCAGAAATCTTTGATAAAAAAAGGATCTTAATATCAGAAATGCATTGTTAATAAGACATTATGCTGTGCCTTGATTTTCACCCATTGTTGTGTAGCACCAAGATAAATTTGAAAAAGATGCAAAGAAAGCCTATGTGCATTCCTTCCGCTTCATGGAAAAAAAAGTCTGCAGTTGGATTCTGATTCCCCTGCTTTAAAGAAGCAAAGAGTCCTGGTACTAAAAGAACATTTGCAGTATGTAGAAAATAGTCCTTTCAAAACTGGTCTTGTGCTTTTACAAGCATGCATGTACTGCACATATTCTTTCCATGTTACTGTGGCTTGCCTTTCTTACCTTAAACCCGCTTGATTCACCTAGGGTATTGCCATTTCTACTGTATTTAGCTAATAGATTTTTCCGAGCAGTGGTTTTTTTTAATAGCACTTAAATATTGCTGTATTTTGTTAGAGAATGAAGATGTCAGGGTGCATCACAATGATCTGATGTCAATCAAAACAGAACAGGCACCAGCACCCCATTGTTTGATTGACTTTTCATGACACAGATGTTGCATGTGCTTGCATGTTTTGCTAGTTGTTAGCAAGAGGAAAAGACATTAGTACTTTACATTAGAGTGGTGGTTCCCAAAAGGGGTCCTGGGGACTAATTATGGCTACAGGTCTTTATTGCAACCAGATTCACAATCAATAAAAATAATTAACAATAAAGGATTTATTTAATTAGCTGGTCTTTTCTCTTCTCTCATTCTGCATTCAGAAAAGCATAGCCATATGATTTTTACATTTGTAAGACAATCAGGAACAGTTCTGTTTGAAGAATCTTTAAATACTTAACTATCCCGAAGGTTGCCGGTTCGAATCCCCATCACTGCCAAAAGAGATCCTACTCCGCTGGGCCTTTGAGTAAGGCCCTTAATGTTCAATTGCTCAAGGGGTGATGTACAATGGCTGACCCTGCGCTCTGACCCCAAGGGGTATGCAAAAACTAACAAATTCCTAATACGAGTAATTGTATAAGGCGAAATAAAGAATCTGTTATTTACCTATTACTTTGCCCATTTTCTGTGTCGATTGCTCCATTAAAAACAAGTAGAGTAGACACCTGGGTAAACAACACTGAATGATGAAAAACTGCAACTACTTCAGTGCCAGACCCACTAATTAGAAAATAAAGTATCAAATAATTAGAATACCTGGAAAAGCAGAATAAAAAGCACTGTTAAAAAGTAAAAGAAACGTTATCCTCATATAACAGCTTAGTAGATTTTTTTTTTTTTTTTAATTACCAAACTTAGTTTTGTAATTTTCTACATTGACCCTAAAACAAAGAAACTATTAAATAACAGCTCACTTCATTAGGTTAGGAGTGCAAATAAAAACAAAGTTGGCTAGAATAAAAACCTGCAGCTGCTGTGGGTCCCCAGGACAGAGTCTGGGAAGCCTTCACACATGTAGGAAAGTTCTTTTATGGTGTCACGAGAATTGCCATACCAAAAATAGCCACTAGAAAGGAACTACAAAAACAGTTCCTAAAAACAAATTGTGCTGTTGGTTGGTGCAGAAGATCAGATGGCAGCCGCTCGTTTGGCCAAAATGGAAACAAGTGCTAAGTGTGCTCCTGGAGCTGAATTTCTAACTCCCAAGCCCCAGTACGACTCATGAACATGGCTTTGCAGCGTAAAAGGTCTTCCAATTAGCCAAGCTTACCTTCACCTGCATTACTAGCAACCGGTTTATGATGGACTTTGAAGGTCACTATAGCTTAAGCAACTTGCCACTGGCTCTTTTTCCAGGCCTAACTTTACCGGAACGTAAAATGGGGCAACGCACACCCGCCATCTATAAACGAGTCGCCAGCTGCGTTGTTTCCCTTCAGCCCATAACTGTTCTTCATTACTGCACATTTTGGTGCCAATAACATGTTCAAACATACATTTAGGATGCGCCCAGAGCTCGGCAGTGAGGAGGATCTTTAAACCTCGAAGCGCCCCGCTGTCTGACTAGAAGGCGATGCGTCATACCCGCCCTGGAATCGAATCGACCTCTGCGGGTAGCCGGCAAAACGGGCGGGACGCGGGAAAGGGAGCCTGTCGGGGTTCGCGCATGCTCACTCGACGATGCCCGAAGCCGGGATGCAGGGCTCCGCCGCTTTGCGAAATTGAGTGCATGCGCAGTAACTCGGTGTGGACTGACCCTCGCTGGTGCTTCCTTCGGCCGCTCTCAATCTCAGCGATGTTCTCAGCGACCGATTCTATAAACGTTGCTTAGGGTTCAGGGGGGGAAAAGGGCCCTGTTGGAGGTGAGTGTCCGCTTTCGCGAAACTTTAAAACAAGGCTTCTGGGCACCGAATGATCAGAAGAAGTAGGTGCCCAGCGGAGTGGTCAGCATGCAGTGAAGTTTTCAGGCGTCAGGCAAACGGAGAAAGTTCCTGATGATTTCGTGATTGGTTTTTCCTGCCCGTGCCGTGTGTGCATGTGGAAAAGAGAGAGTAGCTTTAGGATATGCGTCCGCTACTCGCGTAACCCTTCCTATCTCCTGCATCACTCACACGCGTGTCCACGCCATATCCGTGCCCCCTTCACTCGCCCAAAGTACTAAAGGGACGCCTCATACAACAACGTGCGCATGCCCCGTTACCGCGCAGATTGTGAAAGGGATCGACGATGATGAGGGCTCATCCCAACTTAGCGGTGGCACCGACAATATAGCGAAGCGAGTTCAATACTTGACTCTGTTGTAATCTTTTTTCCCCTCATCCTGTGTCCTTTTCTTGTAAAAATGATCACTTTGTGCTTCTCGTGTTTAAATGCTTTATAGGAGAGTTAGTAAAGTGGGGTCTATAATAATCACATAAGGGCTATAGGAATATTCGTACAGTATAAAGAAAAGTCAGTAAGCCCTACCAAGCCCAAGTGCTCCACTACACGTCATGCCAACTAGGAAGAACTAAAAACTGGATGCATGGATGTCTTTATTTAAATTTTAAACTATTCACACCTAGTTTATCTCAGATATTACCCCCCCCCCGCAGAAAGTCACAAAAAATCCCTTTTAAGTCACTGACCCTTTCATTCAGTAGATGGCGATAGAGGTGTAGAGATGGCAAATGTTGTTTCCTGGCAAGTATCAACTTTAAAGTGTGAGGAACTGTTACGCCATTTCCATCCATTTAACTATTTACACCCATTTGTTCATCTTATGAAGTCCATCCCATTTTACTATAAAGGCACATTTTTTCTGCATAGGTTTTCTCAGGGTACTTCTCCTTCTGCACTGCAACTGCATTTGTGTTAAGTTAGCTGGAGACTTGCACTTTTACCCCATGTGGATGGTGTAGGCAACGGGCACCATGAGATGGATAAGTGGGTTTGAAAATGTAATGAGTTATGCTTGGTTAACAAATTCATCATTTTGTCGACCTTTAAAGTGCTTCAGTGTAGTAATGTTTATCTAGAGTATAGATAGAACTTTATTTTTCCCCACGGGAAAAGTTGGCTTTTAACAGAAGCTCTTTAAATAAATAAATAAGTAAATAGATACATATACAGTATATGCACACACACTGTGGCCTGAACACATACCAGAATGACTAAAAAAGAAACACAAAAAGTAAACTTATTTACTTTCACAGACACAGTGAGGCACTATACAGGCATATTTCTATTGATACAAAAGAGCTCCAGTAGCATTTCTTTTAATCTTGTATTTTGCTACTACCTACAGTGTGTCTAGAGTGTGTCCCATAACAGAGCCTAACCTTTGGATTAAATAAATGAATTTTTTTTTCTATCTATCCATATATCTGTTATATAGTGCCTTTCATCTATCTATCTATCTATCTATCTATCTATCTATCTATCTATCTATCTATCTATCCCAAGGGGTGAAATTTAGCTTTTATAAAAGTGCAATAAATAAACAAATAAATATATAATAATAAATACACACCTGAATATCTGAAAAGAAAGAGAATGCATCCTATTTGGCTAAAGATAAAAAGAGCAGTTACAGTAAGGTACTGTGCAGGCATATTGCTGTTGGTATAGAGGACCCCCAGTCATGTTTCTTGGCGCATTTCTGCTGAATAATTCGCTGCCTGAAAGTCCTCAGTGTTGGTGTGTCGGAGAGAGGATATGCAGCATTGTTCATAATGGCACTCAGTCTTGTTTTCATTCTTTCTTTCACTTTTACTGCCAGCAAGTTCAGGGAGAGTCCCATAACTGTACCTGCTGCCTTAATCAGCTTTTTGATTTGGTGTGCCTCTCTTCAAGGGTTGTTACAAGTGACCAAGTAGTGTGGGAGCAGTAGGAATTGGGGGACCTTCAGAAGTCACCTGGGTGTTATTTTGGGGAAGTTAAGTGAATAGGATTGTCAAGCTTTTTTTGGGCTAACTGTTAATGCCTGTTTTTTTTTTTTTACCCTGCAGATGCAGAGCTCGTCTTCCTTAACCTCAGCAGACAAACACCCATGCATCTTCTCCGTATAACAATGAGCTTAAAGAGTCTCTTGCCAGCCCATCTCTGGTCCTGCCTTCTGCTGGTGACTTGGACTGAGCCACTAACCACAGCAGCCAGTGGTTGCCTGCTGATCACTGAGGTGAATGCTGACAACCCCAAGGTGGACACAAGGGAGTTTGTTGAGTTGCAGCACAGTAGTGGTCAGAAGTTTAGTCTTGATGGCTACACCTTAGTCTTTTACAATGGAAATGGCAACATGGCCTACAAAGTACTGAATCTCACAGGCTATACTACTGATGAGGAAGGCTTTTTCCTTGTGGGCTCCTCTGGGGTAGCGACAGAGCCAGACTACCAGTTGCCACATAATACTGTTCAAAATGGGCCAGATGGTATTGCACTCTATCATGGTGAAGGACAGTATTACACTGGCATGACTGTTACAGCAGTGGGGCTGGTGGATGCCATAGTTTACAAATCCCACCGTTCAGACACTGCCGAAGTCCTGCAAGCCACACTGACTCCTGGCATTCCAGCTTTCTTGGAAGATGATTCTTTTAGGATGGGAGATGAATCCATTGAGCGGTGTTTGATGTCTGGACGTGAGTGGACTTTTCAAGCAGGGCCACCATCGCCTCGCCAAAGGAACCCTTGTATCAGTCAGGCAGAACTTCCAATTGGAATAAGCGAGGTTGGTTTTGGTGGAAACCAAGGGCCTTTTGTGGAGCTCCATGTTCTTCCACATTCCCCTGCCTCTTTGTCCCTGGTATTTATTGATGGAACAACTGCTACAGTGAGCCTCAGTTTTGACATCCATGTGCTGAGTGTCACCAGGGGAATGTTTCTTATTGCCACAACAGAGAGTGGTAGCCCAGGTAAGGAGGAAAGTACTGTAGCCTTTATTATTTAATCCTTTAGCAAGTCTTGGGTCACCATGCTGGCCCTCACAGACTAGGGTGGTTTGCAGTGGGGCAGGTTATCACCATATATCTCTTAATCTCACAACCTCACAATTAGATTAACATCTTTCTGGCATTCTGTTAATTAGTAAATTGATCTCTGGATGAAATGTGGGCACAGTGCTGTCACTGTTATTTCAAAATGTTTTGTTGGCATTGAATTAATTGTTTTTTATTTTACTTTATTATTTTTTTTTTTTTTTTTTGCAGCAGATCAGGTTTTAAACCCTGATGCAGCAACCCTCCTCCAAAAGCAGGCTAGACTTGGAGGGGCCATAGCTTTATACTCGAAGGATGCAGGACCCTTTCCCATAGGAGCATTGCTAAGCCAGGAAGAACTCTTAGATGCCGTTGTTTACAAGGGGGAAAATGATTTAAATCCAGAGCTTTCTAAAACTCTTCTTCATGGGAGAGAGCCTTTCAACCTTAGCAGCAGGTAAGTCCCTGCAAGTGTCTGTGAACAGCAAGCGAAGGAGCAGAAGAGTGCTAACAAAAAGTAAATTAGACGAGGTGATGTTTTCTAGGTGTAGCGCCCTCAAGGTGAAGTTGCAGCTGCTGATATCGGTGCCGCTCTGCCCACCACGGTCTTATGCATGCAGTTTGATTTAACAAAAAAGGTAGACAATATAACTGCCTCCAGCCATGGCTGAAAATTTCTTGCAGTTTTCATACTTACACTTGTAACCCTGAATGCATGTAGCCCTTAATTTATCTCCACCATCACCAAAAGCTAATTTAAGGAGTCCGTGTGTGTTTACACTTACAAGTTAAAATGAATGAAAGACTTGCTGGCAAAATGTTCATAATTCAGCTGGCAATAATAATCATTCTAGATTCAAGGTGACTTTAACAAAGTGCAAAAGCAAGATGGAAGCACAGTGCCTTTCAACGCTCGTAGTACTGTGTGCAATATGTAAAGCAGGGGCACCTTTATGATGAATTGCAATACTATATCAAGAGAGTTGTTTGTGGTGATTCTAATCCAGCTCTTCCTTTGTCACTGTATCCAAGGATACTGTTTTCAGGAGACTGCAGTCGCACCCTCTTTAAAGAGACCCCAGACCTGTTAGACTAGAAAACTAGTCAGGACGTGATGTGATCAGAAAATTATCACTACCAGAGAGTTTTGCTCCCTTGTACTTTCTACAAGAAAATTCATATTTCAGCTGCAAGAGTGCATTTTTGGAGTTTAATTTTTTTTTTCAGACTACACAAAATCAACAAAAGCACCAAAAAATCCCAATGAGGCCCATCGATCTACTCTCAGTAACCCATAATGAAAAAGAGAAAACATATTCCCAGATAGACCTATCAGTAAGGTTTTCAGATTTATTAAACATTGAAAACTGAAATCTCTCATTCATAGAAGTCTCCAGACCCTTAATGCAGTACTTTATTGAAGTGCCCTTTGGCAGAAATTTTGGCTTTGCATTTTATTGGCTAAGTCTGTGCAAGCTTTGCACACCTGGATTTAGGCAGTTTATCTCATTCTTTCTGGTCAGTCTTCTCAAGCTCTGTTAGTCTGGATGGGAAGATTTCATCAACTATCATGTTTAGGCCTCCTCACGCATATTATGTGGGGTGTAAGTCTAGTCTTTGGCTGGGGCACTCAGTGACAGTCAGAGATGTGTCCCGAAACCACTCCAGTGTTATTTTGGCTGTATGGTTTGCGTCACTGTCGTGCTGAAAGGTGAACCATTGCCCCAATCTAAGAACGCATGCACTCTGGATGTGGGTTTTCTTTAAGCCCCTGCCTGTATTTGGCTACATTCAGCCATTGGTCCCTAAACTCTGACCAGTCATCCTGTACCTGCTGTTGAGAAGCACCCCATAGCATGATGCTGCCCCCACAATGCTTCACTTCAGGGATGGTATTAGGCAGGTTATGAACAGTGCCTGGACTTTGCCGAACATAGTGCTTGAAGTTCTTCCCAAATAATACATTTTTTTTCTCATCACAGCAGAGATGATTTTCATCATGTTCTCAGAGTTCTTTCAATGCTGTCATATGCCTTTTACTTGAGTGCTTTCTGTTTAGAAATGCCTAATTTAAGGAGTACTGCCGAGGTGATCGCACTTCAAACAAGTTCTCCCATCTCAGCAGAAGACTTCAGTAGTTTTGTTATAGTGACAATTGGATTCCTGGTCATCCTCCTGACCAAATCCCTCCTTGCTTAGTCACTCAGACTCGCCAGACAGCCAGTTCTAGGAAGAGTCCTGGTGGTTCCAGACTTCTGTGCTCTTGGCAATACTGAAAGCTTTAAAAATGCTTTAAAAATAAAAATCTGTGCTCACCACAATTTGATTGCACTGATCTACAGGGGGTGTCTTGGACTTTGTAGCTTGTTTTTTTTTTCCTGACATGCAGTGTGAATTGTAGGACCTTCTACACACATTCACTTTTGTGCCTTTCTAAACGATGTCCATTCCATTCATATGGGCACCAGTCAAGTTCTGGACACATCTCAAGAAGAATTAAGGCCAACAGGATGCACCCAAGCACAATTAGGAGTGTCACAGCAAAGGGTCTGAATACTTCAAGAAATAGGAGGTTTCAGTTTTTGTTTTTTTAATAAATTTGCAAACCTTTTTGAAAACACGTTTTCACTTTGTCATTATGGGTTATTGTGTGTAAATTATTAAGCAAAAATACCAAATTTATCAATTTAAAAGGAAATCTACAGCACAATAAAGTGTGAAGAAAGTGAAGGGTTCTGAAGACTTTCTGAGTCCATTGTCCATACAAATTAATCTTGATATGTACATTTGCACATCAAAAGCTGAAAATACAAACAAATGTCAAAAACAGACAGTGAATTTAACCCTGTTAAGCTGTTCCTTTTTTTCCCCTATTTTTCTCCAAAATTTCTCCTATTTTGTTTTTGGAAAAACACAATTTTCCCTTTAATTACTATTCTCTTTCATTTCAAATAAAGAAGCTTTTATACAGCTATCCTTTTCCTCTTCCTTAAGCTTTTCATGCCTATTCCAGATATGTTACAAATTCTCAGATGAAACACTGTAGGTGATGGGGCAAACTTGACAGCTGTGAACTGGGCAGAGGGTATCTGCCCTTGCAGTCATGGAATATTTTTTTTTTTTTTTTTATTATTAATTTTATTACAATCCATACAAAGCAATCAAGTTTTTACAAAGAGAAAAATCATGGAATATTTTTTAGCCAGAGGTTTTTGTGAGTGTCTCCCTTCAAAAGTCAGTTCAGATTCAACGCCTCAGACCTTTTCTGAGATGTAAGAGAAGCTCATTTGAAGGTGTGGCACATGCAGATTTATTTAGCTGCTAGGGGATGACATTATTATTTTACACTCATTACTCTTTGTTCATTTAATATTTATACTCGCATATATACTTAATGTTCATTAGAGACACATTCAGTGCCGATTTTTAGAATCCATTAGGTGACTCTACACAAGTAGTGCTGTAAACTGACAAATGAGTTCTTAATCTAAATTGCCTGCATGATCAATTTGTCCCTAGTTGACATGTTGAATAAGAAATCACCATGATGGGTGGAGAGTGCCTAGACAAGACCTTTTAACAACACATTAAAGTCTTAGAAAGGAAGCCCGTTTCAAAGGATATTGATACTGCAGCTGATTATTTGATCTTTTTTTTTTTTGTAATTCAGTCTGAATGTCCTTGATTGATGTTATCTTTTTTCCCTACTGCTTCACAGAATTGCCAATGTTTTACACAATTCCTCTGTCTCAATATTTCAGATACCTACATTATGCATGGTTGCTGCTGTAGATGTTTTCTTCAGTGTAGCTTAGTTTTTGCTGTATGTGGCCATTTCTTGCCCTCATGTCAAACAAGGAGATGGTCCAAAGTCTCAAGAATTTTCATACATGTGTTTTAGTCCTGAAACCCTGAAACTAATGCCTGGTCAACAGAAGGTGGCCTGAACTGAATTTAACTTTCCTGAAGGTGACTATAAAAGTATACTGAAAAATGGTGAAATTTTTAATGGACGGTTTTGATGTTGTTTGGTATTGCCCAGGTTTGGTGTACATAGATGCTGTTTCTATTAGAAACTTTATCTCCATTCCGTAAGAAAATTTAATGTTAACATTTTTTTCTCAGGAATCCCAACAAACTACATGGGGTAAGTAATAAAAAAACATTAATTTTTGAAAGTAGTATTCCTTTAGTACTGCATTTATTTCAAGATTTGAGATGCTTTAAGTGTTTTTACATTTAAAAAAGTAAGACAGGGTGCCTGGCTCTCAGTCAGTGGCTTTTTAATTTTTGAATATAAAAAAGAAAAGCAAGGAAAGGTAACACAAATGGAAATCAGTAGGCTCTTGTTGATTTTCTTTTTAAACAACCTTTTTTTCTGACAAAGGAAGATTGGTCACAACTTCTTGGATGGTATCTTTTCAGTCAATCTCATTAATTTCAGGACAGACTTCTAAAGAAAATACAGGTCCTTCTCAAAAAATTAGCATATTGTGATAAAGTTCATTATTTTCTGTAATGTACTGATAAACATTAGACTTTCATATATTTTAGATTCATTACACACAACTGAAGTAGTTCAAGCCTTTTATTGTTTTAATATTGATGATTTTGGCATACAGCTCATGAAAACCCAAAATTCCTATCTCAAAAAATTAGCATAT
>JANRMT010062861.1:2577058-2653937 GCA_026402145.1 Polypterus bichir lapradei | reverse complement strand
ATATGCTAATTTTTTGAGATAGGAATTTTGGGTTTTCATGAGCTGTATGCCAAAATCATCAATATTAAAACAATAAAAGGCTTGAACTACTTCAGTTGTGTGTAATGAATCTAAAATATATGAAAGTCTAATGTTTATCAGTACATTACAGAAAATAATGAACTTTATCACAATATGCTAATTTTTTGAGAAGGACCTGTATACTGTATACTTATATTTGCAGCTGGAGATCCACAAAGGGAGAAGATGAATCACGTATCAGAAAGTAGTTTTTATTCCTGAGCTTTCAGCCCCTACCTGGAGCCGTCATCAGAGGATAATGCTTAGACATACAAGAATCAAAGGCAATACAGTATATAGCAAAATTTTGTGGATCTCCAGCTGCAAATATGCAAACCGTATCACAGACCTTCGCTTTTATATATTTTCATAGTAACTTCCTTCAGCAACATGTTATCTGTCGTCCCCTACTGCAATCAATCATCTCTGCATATTTCTTGGCATTTAGGTGGGCCACTTCAGCTTGTTTGTCTCCTTTGGTCTGTTTTCTCTGTTGTCTTATTTTATTAGTTTTCATTATGTCTGTGTGTTACAGGGAAGGTTGGTTGGGGTCAGGGTCACAGATTAGTTCAGAGAATTTGTGACAGGAGTCAGGCTATAAATCATCGATTTAAGCACTGCAGTAACAGTGATAACTTCAGGGGTCATGTTATTTTTTTGGAGCAATATCACATGAGAACACTGGATTAACCGAAAGGTGAGAGGGGTCTTTTATGAATAGAAGACCCGCAGTGTGTTAGGGGGCAGCAGGGAGACCCATGTGGCAAGCTGGTACCTCCTGTTCTGAGAAGGTGTTCTGGAGGTTGCCTGGTCTTAATAATAATAATAATAATAATTCATTACATTTATATAGCGCTTTTCTCAGTACTCAAAGTGCTATCCACACAGAGAGGAACCAGGAAGCGAACCCACAATCTTCCACAGTTTCCTTACTGGAAAGCAGCAGCACTACCACTGTGCCACCTGTGAGGACATATAAAAGAGAGAGAGAGATGGGTTCAGATTTGCAGGGACACCCATAGCTGCAAGAGAGAGAGATTGGGGGTGTGAGGGTCTCACAACCCATTCCCAGAGTTTTCAACTGATCTATTACTTTAACATCTTTTACACTTACTTTATTTGTCAATTTTCTTTAGGTCTGTAGATGGCAGTGTCTCTCTGAGTCGCTGTGGAATGGCCAATTGGACTCAAGACTCTGGCTTGTTTGTAGAGACGGTGCCCACTCCAGGTCAGAATAACAGCTGCAGTGGAGTGACACTTTGCCCAAAGACTGTGGGTAAGTTCAGTGGTTCTGCTGAGGGAAGGGTGCCACCATAAACCACCCGTCAGTCTTACAGGTTTTTCTTGTTTTATTGTTGCTCTACAGCACCCTCCCCCACTCCTCCTAAAACCTATGTGGATTTTCTTCTGAATGAGGTCAACACGGACAGCCCTGGCTCTGAGGAGGACTTGGAGTTCATTGAGCTGTGGCACACCTCAGGAAAACGAGCAAGCCTGGAAAATATCTGGCTATTGTTGTTTAATGGCAAGGGCAATAAGCCCTACAAGGAAATTAGCTTGATTGGTTACCATACTGATGATGGGGGTTTCTTCCTCCTTGGAGGTGCCAAAGTGATGCCTAAACCTCAATATAGTTTACCTCCCAATACTGTGCAAAATGGCCCTGATGCCATTGCCTTGTACCGCAGTCTCAAAGGTCCACCTTCCAGTCAGGAGAGCCAAATTCCCACTGAAGGTTTGCTGGATGCTGTGGTGTACCGTTCCCGCTATTCTGATGCTGGGGCTCAAGCCCTCCTGGAGGCCTTAACCCCTGGACAGAGTCACATCCTTGAAGACCCGAGCTTCAGTGCTGAAGATGAGTCCCTGAGCCGCTGCCACAATACATATCCACGCAACTTGGACGCCTTTAAGGTAACTAATCCAGAGCCCAAAGCAACACTGTGGCTCAGAAATGCTGTTTTTGATAAGAAAGGAGGTTAACCTGTGCAGACCTGGAGGGAACATTGGCTTGGTAGGGGAAAGATGAGCAGTAAATGAAGGCTTTGCTGAAATTCTACTCAGTGAGATTAAGAAGGTTCACCTGTAGCATTCGGAAATACCATCTTTAGCAGAAAAAGTTCAGGAGGGAATTCTGTCTGTTGCCAATACATGCAAGATTATATCCAGTGTTAGCTGCTTGAGCTAATGTGCACAAGCCAGTCTCCAATATTGACCTACTGTTCATTTTGGTATGGCATAGTTTAGACAAGACCACAGAAAGTAATAGTAAAACCAAAATGAAAATGTTGTGAAATATGATAATACGTTTTTAAGGAATAAGATTTCGAGAGCATGCAGGGTAAGGACAAATGCAAAGTAGGCAATAAAAGCAAAATTCAAATAACAGAGATTCGTCAGGAAGAAGGTAGGTGAAAATAAAATAGTCTACATAGAGGCCAGTGGAGAAATGCCTTAACAGATGACTTGGTCATCCCTGGACACTGAAAAGTGTACTGTGGAGTAAGCCGGTGTCTGTAATTTAAATACATACCCGTGTCTTGTTCCATAGACATTGTGATGCAGCTTTTGAGGAATTGTATTCCTAAAAATGTCTCCATCTCCGTGATGGAAAAGCAAAGAAAACCGAAATATTGTGTTAAGCCCCTAAAAGACCTACAAAACCAGGCCATAATTGTCTAGATTGTCTAGTAAAGGCCTCACCCTAGGTGTCCTGACCTCCCATCTCTACAGGCAGACACAAAAAATGAGCAGCAGGCTTGTAAAGTTATAAAGTCCCAAAGTATATTAAAATAACTCTCAAGGGAAACAAAAACTGTAAAACAAAAAGAACCTTAGCTTGAGAAAGAAATCCACAAAATAATCTTGCCTGAAGAAGGGGCCTTAGTTGCCTCGAAAGCTTGCATATTGTAATCTTTTTAGTTAGCCAATAAAAGGTGTAATTTTGCTTGACTTTTCACAATATTAAAAAGATATAATTGATGTAAACAAAAACAAAAAATGGCGAATAATTATCTTAACAAGGAAACCCACAGTAACAAATCTTAATCCGCAATCCCGTAATCAAAATCAAAGTACAGAAGCAAAAATCCAAGAAACCAGAAAATGAATACTTACAAACAACAGCTCTATCCGGACATTAATAATCCACTCCCAGCTGTTGTAATTTACGTTTATATTTACTTTTCCTTGAGCTTTCCTGAAGCTTTGAAAGTGATGCATCTTTTCTGAGGTTTTCAGAAGCCAAAGAATCTTTTCAGATGTCCATTTTTCGTTTGGAGAACTTGTTTGAAAGTTTATAATTTGGTAATATTATTTTCTACTGCATTTTGTTTTTCCAGCGTGTGTCTCCATTTTGAGGATTTTCTGTCGTTTGTTACTATGGTTACACATCGCACAATGCACCAGGACAGTGCAATGATCTTCTCATTGGCACAACTATATGAAGGTCATCTCTTGGCAGCTCTTGTAGTTTATCTGAGATTGAATCTTTTTTCAAACTGGGTTTTTTGCTTTCTTTTATAAATTTTTAGGATAAAACTTGCTGTATATTTTGACTTTGTTTTTGGGTTAGTATTTCTAGTTTTGTCTTTTTTCTCTTTGATTTTTGGTTTTAACTTTTGCTGTGCTATTTGCTTGTTTTTCTCCTGGTCCATCCTCACAAAAAATTTCAGGTTTTAAATTACTGGAGGCTTGCATCATAAAGCTTCTCAGTTCAAAGATTTTCATTGTGGTGAACTGCTGGTGGTCAAGCGCAAACCTACACCATGTGGCTCAGAAGTGATCATCATCTAGCTTGAGTTAAAGGAGTAACTCAATTCATCAGCTGTGTAGAGACCGTCTCTGAACACTGTGAGCAGTGTGCTTGCTGGTGACCTCAGCTGATCTCTCACTTTATTGACCCCCACCTATTTTTTTGCAGTGTCAACACTACACTCCACCCATCCACTGTGCAAATCCCATCCTTCTGACCAAGTGGGTTTCTGTGGGCCCACAACACGAAGCATCTCAGTTCGAAGATTTGCACTGTGGTGAACTGATGGTGGTCAACCACAAATTTGCAAGATCTGTCTCAGTAGAGATCTCCTTGTAGCGTGAGCTAAAGGTATAACTCCATTAGTCAGTGGCGCAGAGACCGTCTCTGAACACTGCAGGCAGTGCGCTTCTTGGTGATATCAGTTGATCTCTTTCTCTGTCAGTCCCCTTTTCTTCACACTGTCACCACTACAGGCTTTCGTTTTGAAGTTAGTGCACCGGCTTCAGAAAATTAAGGGCCGAGGGTGATCCTTCAGCAGTGAGATTGGGGAGGTCACGCCTTTTGGGATTCCATCTACCAGAATCATAAGAGAACATAAGAGCACAGTGCTAAATAATAAGTAAACAGAAGAATACTGATTATGTGATTACAGTAAACATCAAAAATAATTTAAAATAAACAAAGTAGGCTTACAAATAAACATGAGCCAGGTAACAAACTCTGTCTGTGCCATAACACTATATGACCTTAAACAAATCGTTTAATCTGCCCGTGCCCAATATGTGAGATGTTCGTGCAACTTATTGTATTACAGAAAAACGTTGTTTTGCAATGATGTTTGCTGTTGAAAAATTTTACATAAAATAAAGGCAAATATTAAAAGTAAGTAATTGAATCACTTCATACAGGACCAGTGTTCTTAGACAGCACTGAACAGTCCTTCCTAGCCAAGTTTCAAGACCTGGCATAATATACTGTGACATGGCATGATTACTCACCAAGCTGTACTGCCACACCCCTGCAGAATGCCTCAGTACAGTACATCCTTCCCTTTTGCCAGTTGCACAATAAACAAAAAGGCATAAAGGGTATACAGGCCAGAACAAGCAGAAGATAAAGTTGATGCCTGAACAAGTTTGAAAGAAGATCTGTGTGTGCAGTTTGGTGGAGAAAAGCAAAAAAAAAAAAAAGCTGTGATGCTTGACTGTCGTTTAGAAAGAAGTCTGTGCTACTAAGATAAAGTTTGGCTTCCAAAAAACATTTTAAAACAAAATTGTATGCAAATGAATCACATCACATTTTCCTGCCATCATAATGTTGTCATGAAAGTGAGCGTGACTTTTTAACAGCTGCAAATAGGGTGGTGGTTTTAAACCACTTCTAGTTCCTGGTTTAAATAAGTGATTATCCATTCAGTTTCTGAACCTGCTTATCTAGTATTCAATTACTGGGAGCTTATCCAACAGTTAGTGTCGCAACCCTAGTTGGGAAGTTAGTCCATCATACAGCAAGTTCTCACAGTTGGTTATGGTCAAACCAAGGCAGATAATTGTCTCCAGTCAGTTTGGCAACACAGATTTGTTCTACATGAACACCGTGAGAACAGCATGTATAATCTTCTTAGATGACATCTTCTCTAGAAATTAATCCAGAGTCCGAGCACTCAGACTTTGAGCTTTGTGGGTCCTCTGTTTACATAGATAGATATATAGCACTTTATTTGTCCTCAGGGGGAAATGTGGCCTTTTACAGAAGCTCAGTAAATAAATATTATTATACCAGTAACGGTGCACTGCACGTTAACACTTGAGCATTCCTAGTTTTCATCCTCTTTCTCTGTACGTTTAGCATTCGTTTGCTCAGAGGTTGATGTGCTTGCTGCTTCCTGAGCAGCTCTTCTTATCTCCACCCTAGCGGCCTGCTTCTTCTCTTCCTTCATCGTCATCTTTTCGCGTTAAAACTGATTGTCAGTGTTTGTGTTGCAATTACTTAGTATGTTTTCCTTAATTCTTCACTTCAATCTGCCTCAAGAATGATTTAAGATATGAAGAGGTAGGGAAAGTGACGGCGAAGATGGTAGGGAGGAGAATGGCGCCCGTATGCATGTGCCACACGACCGCCCTGCTGGCCACTGCTGAGAGTTGATTCTACCATAAAATAAAGTAAAAATAAAAAGAGGAATAACCTTGGAGGTCAATCATCACCCCGAAAGCGGATAGTAGACGTCACGTAGTATATGTGTACCAAATTTCAGGTCAATAGGTCAAACGGTTTGCGAGCTACAGGTGATTTAAGATCCTGGACAGACAAACGATCTGCCACAGTAGCGTATTATATATAAAGATTATGACAAGCAAAAAAAAACCCTCTAAATAAAAACACCAGAACAATTAAAAATAAAAGAAAACTACTGACTTGGCTAAAGATAAAAAGAGCAGTCATAGTCCCACCGAGGCACTATAAAAGCAAATTGCAATTGGTATAAAAGAACTCCAGTAACATTTCACACGCTGCTGCTGAGTAATTTGCTGACTGGAAGTCCTCAGTGCGAGTGTGTCACAGAATGGATGTGCAACTTTGTTCATAATGGCACTCAGTTTTGTCTTCATATGCCCCTCTACTACAATCTCCAGGAGGATCTTGTGTGCTTTCCATAGCTCAGTCTGCTTTTTTAGTTAACTTGTAGATTTGGAGGCCCTCTCTTTTGTGATGTTACCAGTTCAGCTCACTGGATAGAAAAATTACACTGGCCATCATAGAGTTACGGAATATATGCATTAGTCAGTGAGCACATGATACCAATTTACCTGCGGGAAACAAATTGTTGAAATTAACGGCCATATGCTCTATAGAGTGGCCACTTAATGAGGCACAGCTGTCTTGTAGTGAATTGACCAGAAGAGCTCAAGAAATTGTCACAAGTCTGACATAGGAGATGGCCCACATTAACTCCAGTTTTCATTTTGACATATCCCATGATTGTTGGTGATAGATCTTTTCTCCAAATGGCATAATCTCTTTCTTTATCTACAGCTCACATCTCTGCCCTCAGGGGGTTTTGTCATGTCTTAGTTCTGCCAGCAGCTTGAACCAAACTAGATGATGTTTTTCCAGTTCTTCAGTTTTTGTTTTCCCTAACATTGTTTTCTGTCGACAAATTTGGAAATCATTGGAGTTTTCTGACTGATGTCCTTGTTTTGCTATCACTGTTATACTTGGCTGTTAGTTGACTGACTGGAGCCAGTTTACTAATCTGCACAATACATGGGTATCAGGAGTTGGCAGCAGCTGCGCCCCTAGCCCTTCCTTTTCCCTAAACTTTTCCCTTGTACAACCCCCCCCCCAAATCAGTACATGTTGCCTAGAAACACTAACTGTGTGGCACTCACTTGGTGGCTGGTGCCAGGGACTTAAAACAGGGTGAGCTCTCTGTGTCATGTGCTTGTCTCCCAGTGTTCATTGTTTTTGATCCTTACCAAGCCTTTTTGGATTCTGTTTTTGTCGAATGTTTTGGATACATTTATCTGTGCTGTATTTGCTGACTTGTGTCTTTTAACCTCTGCCTATTATTTTGTATTTTAGTCCTCAATACATTATCTTTATCTTCCTGTTGCCACTGTCCTATCTGCTCATCCAGGTCTGCACATCAGCCTATGTTTTTAGAGTCAGTGCTTTGAGTTGCCATTTCCCCCTTTCTTCAGGAGTCTGTTTCTGACTACAAGACTGCCTTTTGTGTGTGTGTGTGTGTGTGTGTGTGTGTAGGTGACCACTTGTGATACGTGTATGTTGTACTGATCCATCAATTTTTCTTAAACTAGGGCACCTCATCAGTGTCATTACTTGGAGTTATCAGGTGTCTTGGGTTTTTTAAACATTGGACACCCTTGTCCAGAAAACCCAGCTGATGTTCATCAAGCCTTTGTTTGTGCCCTCCCGCAGATCTGCTCTCTTGATGCAGAGTCTGGAGACTCTGTGCTGTCATAGATGGCTCTCTTCTTCATTCTTTCCCCTGTGGTATTGATTGCAGAGTGTGCCCTTCAAAGCCTCTACACATCTGAAAGTGTTTTGTATCGTAAACGCTTGCCAGCTAATTTGATGCCCATCATAATATGTGCAAAGCCCACTTACCCACCTGGTGGGTTTACACCTATCCTAACTGACCTAAACCTGCTGACTGAGCAATCGGTAAGTGACAATGGCAATTAAATCTAAGAAAGAATTTGAAAGGAAATATGAAAACAAAATCTCAACCAGGAAATTGAGGAACAGACCAAGCCAGTTCTGTATATTAAAAAAAATGTTTTTTCTTAAAACAATATATATATATATATCTTTAAAATGCCTTTGCATTTTTGGCACAACATAAACAGCATCAAGGAAACCAAATGCAAAGTTATAAGAGCAATTTCATAAAGGGTACACTCTGGAAAACCAGTTCCCCTGAAAGCCCAGTGCCACAGACCCTTGTATTCAGATTCAGTGAGGTGATGTTTGCTTTTTTTTCACTCATGTTGTTAAAAATCTGCCTCCTTCCAGGTAGCTGTGGTGTCACCCATGAAACCAAATAAGTGCAATGCAAGTCCCAGTGTTCCTGCCACCCCGAAACCCCTGCCCAGTGCCTCATATGTAATCAGTGAAGTCAGCAGCTCCAACTGGACTAGTCAGACATTCTTTGTGGAGCTGCAGGTTGAACCACTTAGTAGCCTGGATGGGTTTGTCCTGGTCCTGTTTGAGAAGGAGGGTGCACAGGAGTTTGCTAGAGTACCTTTACATGGCAAGGCCAAGGACACGGGTTATTTCCTTATTGGAAGTGATGACGGCTCAGGTATGAAATCAGTATTATTATCTGCATGGTTTCTTAAATGAGCTAAGTAAGTTAAAGATTAGATTTTAAAATTGTATTTAGATTACTGTTTTTGCAAGCATCACTACAAGGGTTTATCAAAACATTTTGAGCCTATACTGATTTAAAAGTGGCCAAACATTAGTTCCAGTGTACTAAAATATGTGAAGTTCAAGTTTCTAACAATTGTGGTTTATTGTGTATGTTCCTTGTTTCATAATCATGTTAACATGGATGCCAAATTCTACAAAATCAATTATGATACAGTCATTGAATTTCAAATTGAATTGAAAGTTCAATATGAACTGTCCAATTTCGACACTATTGGACTATTTATCAGGGGTTTCACACATGTTTTTTTAGCTGTTTTGTTCCATTTCAAAAATAGTATTTTGAAATTAATATGACATTTACACTGCAGTTTAGTGTTTGCTTTACGGTTGTGTTTCATCACTGTTTTGTCTGTGGCTCAGTTCTATGGTGATGGTGTGACAGTGTGTCTCATTGTGACATCATTGTCAAGCGTCTGTATATTGCAACAGCACACAGCCATTGTCATTGTCCAATCTTGTGAGCAAACTTGGTGATTCCTCTACGTGTTGTCTCAGAGCTCTTGGTTTAGACCTTTCTTGAGCATCCTTTTCACAATGACTTCTGGTTAACGTTTTGGCTCTGTGTCCACTGTTGACTTTTTTGTTGGTTTTGACTCGGCACATCTTTAGGCTATGTTGTAGCTCTGTCTTCTGGTCTCCTCTTAAACCGTTTTCAAGGTAGCAATACAATATGTGGCAGCCAAGAGATGGAATGCAGAATTGCATTGTGATGGGGCATCTCTTGGAGATGACCCAAAGTCTAGCTGGCCTTTGTCACTGATAATGGAAGAAAATAGCACCACCAAGGCGAAAATTGTAATGGAGAATTGAAGAGCGATGTTGCACAAGATATCAGACATTTTAGGTGTTACTGTAGTTATGGGTCAGTTGAATGCATTTTTCATAAATAATTAAACTTGACCATGTTCTCCACACATTGCATTCTCAGAATGTTAACTATTAAAATGATCCATTGTGTCATAACTCCGGCCAATGACATTTAAGAAGCATTTCATAACATCACTATGACCCAGAGTCCAAACAACAACTGGTGAACGCTTAGTGAATCTCTAACTCCCATGAAATGTAATTTCCAAGCCAGTGCCATCAAGATCATGGGCACAGTTTTTAATAATGCTGAGAAAGTGGTGTATACAGTGATATTTCTCAAAAGACACACACATCTGGACAATATTACAGTGATTTCCTTTGGAGTTTATGGCACCAGTTAGGGAAAAGCGATGAGGAAAGCTGTCAACCATGCTTTTCCTCCTTCTGCTTCTCGAGGGTAACTTGCTCAGATTTCATGGCTTGCAAAGACTCTTCTATAAAAACCATGGATTCAAAGAGATGCCAGCCCTACATATTCACCGGGCCAGGCCCAATATGATTTCCATACCCATGGGTCAGAGCTATGGAACAGTGGTTACAAAGGCAAGATAACATTGGAGTAACACAGAAAAGCTTTGGGAATGAAATTTATTTTTACCAGCGTTCATCTTGATAGATCAGGCTTCAAACCTTTTGACCGCATAGAGACAAAATGTTTGTAATGTCAAAGTGTAATGAAAATGGTCATTTTTATAGCCATTGTAATCACAGACAGGAGCACTGTTTTGTACTATGTAATTGAGAGATAGAATTCCAGACCAGGGTCAGACATGCCTGCACTACCATCATACTCGTACGACACTGAGCTCCAATCTCGGCTCATTTTATGAACTTGAGGGGTTTTGTGGCCTGTGCAGAGTTCCTCAATATGAATCATCGTGCCTTTGATGTATTTGCAGACCAGCAGTGGCCGGTAACATTTGCTAGCCTCCCATCCACCCTATTGTCAGGGGTGGCATTGTTTAACAACTCATCTGTGCTAAACCTGACTGTTGTGGATGCTGTGGTGTTTACCAAAAATGAGGAGCTGTTGCAGAGACTTAATCTACAGAAGCCATCCGTGGAAACCACCATGATGTGAGTCTAGTCAGCTGTACAGATTTCCACTTTGACCAGTGACAAGTTCTCACACAAAACTTTTTTTTCTGTACATTTTAGGTATCAAGCCCAAAATGTGTCTTTTAGCCTTTGTACTAAGGAGCATTCCATGGTATGGTCCATCTCACGACCTTCACCAGGTACCAAGAACCATTGCCTTTTTGAAATGGCCACCACCCCAGTTTGGATCTGTTTAACTGTGCAAGGAAATGCAGAAACAGGTAATGGAGTTAGCAGAGAAAAAGGTAATGAGTTCAAAAGCTGTGCTCTCATGCTAAATTGTACAGAGCTTAAAATTGATGCTTGACGGAGAGGGGGATTCTACCTCCGTGTAACAACAAATGGGAGGTAGTTGGCAGTCAAAGTATGTAACGATTAATTTGGTCATCATGGACTACCTGATTTACCTTAACATGTTCATCTACTACATTTATTCACTGACTTTTTCTCTCCAGCAGCTGAAAAATAAATACTGTTTATAATCAGTGGTATAAATAAAACTTCAGTATTACATAATGTCATACGAATTACTGAATGTCAAGATAATTCAGGATGTTTTCACTTAAACAAACATTTGCACCACTACACTTTTCATACCGGGTTTGTCAGAAAAAAAATCACTTTTTGTGACATTTGCTTTTGTGAGACTGATGTTTACATCAATATATGGAGGAGACTTTAATACTTGTAATGCCAAAGTAATTCAGATGTCACAGACCTGATCCTGTACTTGTAGAAATCTTTCAATCCTTATTTAGATGTCCCAACGTTTAGGCCACTTGTATAAAATCCAGCTTGTCAATTTAAGATCATTATTTCCGAATTCCTGTGAAGCAGCCTCTGTTTTGTTGTTTTCAATCCGCCTCACATATTTACTGTAAGTGATAAGACTTGGCTGTTGTTTGTGCCCGTGTGTTAATACAGAATTAGTCATTGATTTAGACTGAGTGAGTGAGTGAATGCTGAAATTACTCATAACTGGTGACGGCCTCTCATTCACCCTTGTACCATTCAAGTATGTGTTATATATCCTGCTGTCAGATTTTAGTTGTTAAACTAATAAACATTATTTTGGTTTCAAAAAATCCAATGAATGATTCAAATGTTTCAGTAGCTCTTGTTAATTACATGTCTCAGACATTATGTGCTTCCATCAACACATTGCACGTCATATGACTGTAAAGATCGCCTCAAAATGTAACATGGTGTGCCAGACAAATGTCTGGCTGGTCTGGAATTTTCTAAGCACTAACTAAATAAAGCTTATTTTGATTTGTAGACAGAGAAAGGTGTGGATGTGTGTGTTGGTTGGTGCCTCATCCAATGTTGGATCCTGTCTTGCGCCCAATGTAGCTGGTATTAGCAACTCTGAATTGGATATGCTTAGCAGAGAATGGATAGTTGGACGGACAATGTGGCCATGTTCACAATAAATTGAGGATAAATACAAAACCTCCTTTCATTTTTTTGTTGTGCCGTATGGTGTTGTATTTTGTAAGCTGTGGTATGCTGGGCCACTTCAAGAGAGGCCCACCAAACAACAAACAAATTAAAAAGCAGGCGCACTTATGGGACGCACTCTTGACCCACTGGAGGTTATTAGTAGACGAGAGCATAAACTCAAAACTGAGTGCCACCGTGAACAATGCTGCACATCCTCTCTGTGACACGCTAACATTTAGTACTTTCAGCCAACAAATTATTCAGCCCAAGTGTGTCAAACGCTACTGGTGCTCCAATATACCTGCTGTAGTATGACTTTTTTAATGCCTCACTGTGATGGTATCTGTTAATTTTACCTTTGGAAAAGTCAGACGTTTTTGTTTCTATTTTAAATCATTGTGGTGTGTATTTGAGAAGGATTGTTGTTGTGTGACATAACATAATAATGTTTATTTTTTGATTCATTGACTTTGTAAAAAAAAAAAAAATCTCCTTGATGACAAATAAGGTTCTATCTATCTATCTATCTATCTATCAGTGGGATTTTCCCACTTCATTAGGGTAAACCATGACAGAGTTAAAACAAATAGGTAGGATACACACAGTTCTGCTCTAAAATTAAATCCCTAATTTAGATCTATTTTATAAAGTTTCACTTAAAAGATTTGGGGGTAACAACCCAATCCAGGAAACTGATGAGCAGTGGTGTTAATGACAATGGTGATGTGTGCACTTCACATCTGTACTCATTTTCAGTCTGACATTTTTTGTAATGACTGAAGTGAGGAAATCTGAAACAGAGAGTGTGGGTGAAAAAGGGAAATCCTACCTTAAGGTCAGAAGCCCGTATAATGGCGCAGACCATGGCGTTCTCCTTATTTATTTGGTTTTGAAGGCCTGATTGTCACCATTTCATGATGTAGCAGCAAGTGCCTTTGTTTGCATCTTAGAAAGTGCAAGTGCTTAGAATGACCAAACCCAATTTCCACAAACACTCATTTTTTCTTTTTAAGTATTTAGACTTTAATTGCACACACACACTTAATCTCCAAATATTCAGAATTAAAAACTTGAGCAATAATTTGTGTCAGTGTATACAGTTGTCATAGAAGCAGGTTTTTGCTTGAATTCCATTCCTAATTCCTTTTGAACAGCTCTGCCTCTTTGTAACCCACTTTGCATTTGGTCCTGCTTGCCTCTTTTCCTTATATTTTTCATATATTTACTTATATTTGTGCTCTACCAAAATGTCTAGATGAAAAGCTCTTAATGTCATCCTCTCCTCAAGAAAAATTAATTCTAACAGAACTAGTGTGAACCCAGCACCAGTTTTCTGTCACAATTTTCAGTATCACAATACCTGTAGTCACGTGTTACCCAACAACATCAAAAATATGACTAGTGAAGGCAGCTCGCAATGCATTGTATGAAAATATTTGGTGCTTGTTGTGCCAGTTAGGGGCTCATTTCATAGAGAGAATAAAAATTATATATGAACCTGAAAAATGAAAAGTAAAAACTACCAGTGCTGCCTTCCTCAAATTGATTGGTACAACCTTACATTTGCCTTGTTATATGGTGTCATCCTGTGGCGTTGTGTTGAGCAGGCTGAACTTCTTTTTGCTGTAGTCTGTTGCTTATGCACTCAGGCAAATGTGTAGTGATTTGAAAACAATGTGGGCATTACTTTAATTGTAATCACATCTCAGCACCCCAACCTGTGAAAATCCAGCATCTTCCTGCACAATTTGTTATGGTGATGACCTTTATTTATTTATTTTCACCTTATACAATTTCTTGTATTAGGAATTTGTTAGTTTTTGCATACACCTTGGGGATCAGAGCGCAGGGTCAGCCATTGTACAGCACCCCTGGAGCAATTGCAGGTTAAAAGCCTTACTCAAGTGCCCAGCAGAGTAGGATCTCCTTTGGCAGTAACAGGGATTCAAACTGGCAACCTTACGGATACCGGAGCAGATTCTTAGCCTCAAAGCCACCACTTTGTGGTCGAGTTATCAAGTTTGTGGTTAAGTTATCTGCTTATTGTTATGCGCATTGTAATTTTTACAGCCACTGATAGAGGACCTGTTTCCCGTCCATTTTTATTAATTCACTAAATAGGTTCATAAAGTGAATGCTGTCATATTTAAACAACAGAGCTAAATTCTTACTTGCTTATGTTAATCAATATGCTGCATGTCACAACTCTCCAGTGCCGTGATCAGTAAGTATTACTGCTTTACCCAGAACCTTCTGCCTTATTAGTGCAATTCAAATTCTGATACTTTTCTGCATGGTTTTACATAGTAAGGTTTTAAAATAGCATTGTATCTCAAACTCTGATTGAGTGGAAGTAGATAAACCCAGCATTGAAATTACACTTATTAGTGTTTTATATACAGATGTTCTCTCTACAGTACTTTATAGTTGACTATTGATAAGTACATCAGAGTCTGTAGTTTAAGAAACATACAGATTTGCCAGTTTCAAACAAGGCCAGCATCTCGGGGTCGTCTTCTGATGACACTGGTGCTTGCCGTTTATTTAAGGATGCAGCCATCTGAGGACTTGTGAGGCATCTGTTTCTCAAACTGTAAACTGGACTCTGATGTACTGACCCTCTTTGGCAGTTTTGCATCTGGGTCAGGAAGTGTTTCTGATTATATTAAAGGCCTTTCCAGTCATTCAATGTTCATCTTCTTATCTGTGCCTTTTACCCTGACTTAAATACAAGTCTTTAGTCTAAAAATGTTCATTTTAAAATGTACTCAAAATAGATAAAGTAGGTTTGAACTACATTTTTTTTAATTCTGTGCTATGGCTCATTACACTGCAAACTGAACATGCTGTCCGTAGCTGATGTTTTCAGCCTGTTACTAAATGAATATCTATTATATTTTAGCCTGCCTGCAGTGGAAGAATGAGGAGAATGACATGCTAAATGAGGTGACTGTGCATCTGGAGGATCGTTGCCAGTGTGGCTTGACACTTCTCAATCTGCAGAGTGAGTTTTTTTTATTGATGTTTATCTGAATATGTTTTCTATTAACTACTGCTTTGCATTTGGTGCCAGTGATTTAGCCTCCAGCTCCCCACATCCCTAATGATGGAGTAAATGGGATCAGACAGTGGATGTGTGGATGGTATAGACAATTCATTTATTTTAATAAATGTGTGGATTTTAAGGCCATGTTTCTTACTATATTACCTCTCAGCAATTGTTAAACTCATACACAATAGAAAGATGTAGGATTAAGGAATATACCGGTATAGAGAAGTCAGATTCACATTTTTAGTAAAGAGTGAACCTTGCAGCAGACATTGCATTTACTGTACACTAACAGAAAGAAGTTGAAGTTATTGCACAGCTTTAAAATTGACATCCACCCATCAATCAGTCAGTAATCAGAGCGGATTGATCTTTATTTTGAATACATGAGTCACTCCGTCATCTTTGAACAGTGTTAAAAATGTAAGGCAGGTGGATACATGATTGTGGAATGTCATCTTGCTAAGTGAGCCTAACTTGGAAAAAATGTCACTGGTCTGGCAGCATTGCATTGATTGATAAAATAAACAGTGTCAGCATCAAAAATAACACCAGCATTCCCGACCTATGATTTAATGTGTGAAGACAGCAGACCCAGGTTACTAGAAATGATTGTGGTGTGAGTAAAGGGGCCAAAAAAGAATGTCCTAAGTCTTTAGTTTTGCTCAGCTCGGAGAAGTTGAACGCCATCCCACATTCTACACCATGAAAGCATTTGAGAAGACTCGGCATAGCAGCCATATCGTTGAATATCACTGGAAGATAAATCTGAATATCATCTGCATAACAATGGGAAGAGAGATTATACTTCTACAGGATAGGACAAAGTGGCCACATATACAACAAAATACATTAGCCCAAAATGGTGACATTTGCAACATACAGTCAGTCAGTCATTTTCCAACCCACTATATCCTAACACAGGGTCACAGGGGTCTGCTGGTGCCAATCCCAGGGCGCAAGGCAGGAACAAATCCCAGGCAGGGCGCCAGCCCACCGCAGGACACACACACACCCACACACCAAGCACACACTAGGGACAATTTAGGATCGTCAATGCACCTAACCTGCATGTCTTTGGACTGTGGGAGGAAACCCATGCAGACACAGGGAGAACATGCAAACTCCACGCAGGGAGGACCCGGGAAGCGAACCCAGGTCTCCTTACTGTGAGACAGCAGCACTACCACTGTGCTGCCCTGCAACATATAAATGACTTAAAATAGTTTATCTCAGTCACATGCAGGTTAAACGCCCAGAGTGGGTGGAAGTGTAACGTTACAGTTTTGCCTGAGGGGGTCTATTTATGAACCAACTTGGGCCTTGTTATAAAAAGCATCCCATGACATTCACACAATGGGATTCATGCATTCATAGTGTGTGAATCCCCCACAGGGGTTCTTCTTATTATTCTTAATGATCGAAGTATCATTCTCCCACCTAAACTAAGAATGAAGCCGGTGTCTTCCACAGTACTGCTCTGTTGGTTTGTTTTGCTTACATTGTTTAAGTAGACAGTCAAGGCTGTACAGTGCTGATATGGAAAGTGTTAAGTATAGCAACACAACGCATTACAGAGCTACATCTCCCATTAGTCTGAAGTCTAGCAAATCATCAGGACCCGATTATATTTGTGCTTAAGGACTTAAGGAGGGTAGTTAGTACATATATAAGCCATTGGCACATATTTTTTGAAAATTTCTGCACATTGGGGAAATTCCACAAGACTGGAGACTAGCAAATATTATCCTTGTATAAAAAGGTGATCAGGCTGATCCAGGTAACTACAGGAGAGTAAGGTTAACATGCATCAAAGGTACAGTACAGGCCAAAAGTTTGGACACACCTCCTCATTCAATGTGTTTTCTTTATTTTCATGACCATTTACAGCACTCCATCACTCTCCTTCTTGGTCAAATAGCCCTTACACAGCCTGGAGGTGTGTTTGGGGTCATTGTCCTGTTGAAAAATAAATGATCGTCCAACTAAACTGACTTCTGCACAACACAACTGCTGGTCCCAACCCCATTGATAAAGCAAGAAATTCCACTAAATAACCCTGATAAGGCACACCTGTGAAGTGAAAACCATTTCAGGTGACTACCTGTTGAAGCTCATCGAGAGAATGCCAAGAGTGTGCAAAGCAGTAATCAGAGCAAAGGGTGGCTATTTTGAAGAAACTAGAATATAAAACATGTTTTCAGTTATTTCACCTTTTTTTGTTAAGTGCATAACTCCACATGTGTTCATTCATAGTTTTGATGCCTTCAGTCATGAAAATAAAGAAAACACATTGAATGAGGAGGTGTCTCCAAACTTTTGGCCTGTACTGTACATTAATGGAAGAAATTACTATGGAGTAGATTAGCAACACATGGCAAAAAAAGAAGCTTTAGGGAACAGTCAGGATGGGATCAGATGGGGAGGTCGGGTTGTACTAACATGCTGGAATTCTATGAGAAAACAACAAAAGGATATGATCAGAGTGATGTATATGATATTTTTTTAATCTTAATTTTTCGAAAGTATTTGATAAGATCCCACATGGGAGACTGGGCATTAAACTAAAAGAGGTGGGAGTTCAGTGTGTAGTGTGTAGATGGGTGCCTAATTGGCTAAAACACAGGAAGTATAGGGTGATGGTATGAGGAACCTTATTGGAATTGGGTGATGTTAAGTGTGGTGTCCCACAGGGATCAGTGCTAGGGCCACTGCTATTTTTAATTTACAGTATATAAATGATCTAAACAGGAGTATAAACAACAAATTGGTTAAGTTTGCAAATGATGCCAAGCTATGAGGGATGGCAGGTAACCTGGAATCAACAGAATTATTACAAAGGGACTTGGACAGCATAAGGCTTGGGCAGATTTGTAGCAGATGAAATTTAACATAAGTGAATGTGAAGTATTAGTTACAGGAAGTAAGTACAGTACCTGTATGTTAGATTTGAATACACACTGGGAGGTCTGACACTTGAAAGTACTGCTTATGAAAAGGACTTAGGAGTCTTAGTGGACTCATCACTGTCAACCTCAAGGCAGTGTTCAGAAGTCATCCAGAAGCCTAACATAATGTTACATTATTTAGAAATTATTTAAGCTTTATAATGCACTAGTGAGGCCGCACCTAAAATACTGCGCTCAGTTTGGTCTCCGGGCTATAAAAGAGACATAGCAGAGCAAGAAACAGTCAAGAGAAGAGCAACTAGGTCGATTCCAGGACTGCAGGGTATGAGTTATGAGTGAAAAATTACAGGAATTGAACCTTTGCAATTTAAGTAAATGGAGATTAAGATAAAAATGTTTAAATTATGAAAAGATTAAGTAAAGTAGATCCCAGCTGTTACTTTAACATAAATTCTGCAACAAGAACGTGGGCACAACAGTTGGAAACATGTTAAGGAAAAATTGTGCACAAACATTAGGATGTTTTTCTTCACAGAGGGAACTATAGATACTGTATATGGAATAAGTGACCAAGTATTGTGGTAGACAGTGGGACATTCATAACTCGACTTGGTGTTATTTTGGAGGAATCATGGGGATAAATGGGAGAGATTTATTGGGCTGAATGGCTTGTTTTCATCAAAGTATTTTGAATGGTTTAATGAAAAATAATGGAAATCATTGTTAATATGAAATGGTTGCCTCTCATCTTCTGCTTATTGCAACTTCTTAACCTACCAATCATAGTTAATATAGTAAAGTGCATTAGGAAAAAGGTAAAACATTAAAAAATAAATAGATGGCAGTTCAGTGGGGGGTTGGGGGGAGAGTTGGGGTGATGAGCAGGATTAGATGGATTTTTATTTTGTCCTTCTGAAAAATGTCATGCAGTTCTTGTAGAGTTTGCCAATAGCTAACTGGAGCAATGCTGAAGCAATACAGGAAGTGGTGTGTCAAGCCTTATAGACACAAACAGCTTTGAATGGGAAGTATAGTTCATTTAGTTTATTTTATTGTGCAGTCCTACCACATCACTCCTTGTTCATTAACTACATTTCATATTCACATATAGCCTAGTTTTTAAAAATGTATTTACAGAAAAAATATTTTTTATATCTTTTACTTCAAGACATTTTCAGCATTTTTCAGTGTCGGTAACATATTTCAGGGGACTATCTGTATAGCAAGAACTTGTTTCATATTATTCACATCATATATTTGGAACACACCTATCCCTGGGACCTCCTGTGTTTTGAAATGCAGTTGTAAAAATACACAGAAAATCTGATCTGTCCAGTATGTAGTCATCCACTCCAATGTCTGTCTTACTGCAGCTGCAAATGTGACCTGTGACGGGGGGCTGGTATACGTGAGAGGGAGCATTCAGGCCCTGGATGAAGAGCAACTGAACCATATCCGCCTTGCATCCTGGGAAGCAACACCAGCAAAAGCTCATCTGCACACCCGTGGAAGGCTCGCTTTTACAAACTGCAGTGAGACGAAAGCCAACCAGTTTGGAAACAAAGGTACCATTCAAGCTAGACACCTAGAAGTGACCTCCTAGTCTGCCCTCTTTGATCCTTATGATTTGTTTTTCCCCGCTCTTTCCTTCAGACACATCGGTTGGCTGGGAGATCGCAGTGATCATTGGTGTGTTGCTGGTGACTGGGATTGCGGTTGCTGCTGCAGTTTACTTATACAGAAGAAGGTAAGGAATGAGCAAGGCCGCTGCACTTGACATTTTTGAGGCTGAGTCTCCTACATCTGAAATTACCTCCGCTTCTAGCCATAGTATTTTGTATCAATTTGTTTTTACTTTGGCTTCTTTAATCAACCTACATTTTCATCATTTTGCATTATTTTCTGATTTTTAGCCAGGATGTATTTGTACAGTATGTCACTATGAGCTCCACATTACATAACTCCCACCTTCCCAAATGCACTTGTACACATGCAGCCCACCATCTGAGTATATTTATACATATTATAGGATGCGCCTAAGTTTATAATAATAGGAGAAAATAATGAATGGCAGCTCTCTGCCTTCTTCTGGATGCAGTCTTTAAAAGTCTGTGATGACATCTTGCTGAATCCGATATCCTAAAAGCAGAATATTTCTTCTTTACTCTGAGACATTGAGCTGCAAAACTTAAAATATAGGGAAGAACAACTAATACAAATAGCAACAAAAATAACATTGCACAATCTTCTGAGCTGCCCTTGTACAAACGAGAAGTTACTATACTCAGCAAAAAAAGAAACGTCCCTTTTTCAGGACTGTGTATTTCAACAATAATGTTTTAAAAATCGAAATAACTTTACAGATCTTCATTGTAAATTGTTTAAACAATGTTTTCCATGCATGTTCAATTAACCATAATCAATTAATTAACATGCACCTGTGGAATGGTCATTAAGACCTTAACAGCTTACAGAAAGTAGGCATTTAAGGTCACAGTTCTAAAAACGCAGGACACTAAAGAGACTTGTCTACCGACTGTGAAAAACACCCAAAGAAAGATGCCCAGGGTCCCTGCTCATCTGCGTGAACGTGCATTAGGCATGCTGCAGGGAGGCATGAGGACTGCTGATGTGGCTAGGGCAATAAATTGCCATGTCCGCACTGTGAGACGCCTAAGACAGCGCTACAGGGAGACAGGAAGGACAGCTGATCATCCTCGCAGTGGAAGACCACGTGTAACAACACCTGCACAGGATCGGTACATCCGAATATCACACCTGCGTGACAGGTACAGGATGGCCACAACAACTGCCCGAGTCACACCAGGAACACACAATCCCTCCATCAGTGCTCAGACTGTCCGCAATAGGCTGAGAGAGGCTGGACTGAGGGCTTGCAGGCCTGTTGTAAGGCAGGTCCTTACCAGACATCACCAGCAACAACGCCGCCTATGGGCACAAACCCACCTTCGCTGGACCAGACAGGAGTGGCAAAAAGTGCGTGAGTTTCTGCATGACAGCAATGTCAGTGTTCTGCCATGGCCAGCAAAGAGCCCAGATCTCAATCCCATTGAGCACGTCTGGGACCTGTTGGATCGCAGGGTGAGGGCTAGGGCCATTCCCCCCAGAAATGTCCAGGAACTTGCAGGTGCCTTGGTGGAAGAGTGGGGTAACATCTCACAGCAAGAACTGACAAATCTGGTCCAGTCCATGAGGAGGAGATGCACTGCAGTACTTCAAGCAGCTGGTGGCCACACCAGATACTGACTGGTACTTTTGATTTTGAGCCTCCCTTCATTCAGGGACACATTGTGAAACATTTTTAGTTTATGTCTTATGGTGTTGACTCTTTTAGTGTTCATACAAATATTTACACATTAACTCTAATGAAAGTAAAAACAGTTGAAAGTCAGGGGACGTTTCTTTTTTTGCTGAGTATACTTCCGGTCAGGAAACAGCAACTTCATAAAAGTCAGTTCTGCTCTACCTGCATTGACCCTGACAAGCCCTGGTCTTGTCATCAGATAGAAGCAAACTACTTGGACATGGTAAAGGTGGTGGACTTTAGAGGTAAGGTTACCGGTTCAATTCCTATCTGTGCCTCACTCAGAGACCCAAGTGAGACAATTCAACTGCCTGTGCTCCACATGTGGGGAAAACATATGGCATACTATATATGTCCTGGTCACCTTGGATTTAGGCATTAACAAAATATACATAGTGGGCATGAAGCCATAGAGGGCCTTTTAGGTGCTTACATCACTTCTAGAATTAATGGGAGTTACCGTCTCCAAAAAAATAGAAAACCACTAGGTATAATGTTATTAGGCTACCAAACGTATTTTATTTAGTTTAAATATAAATGTTTAATTTTGAAATGTGTTCTTTCTAAAGCTTTTGTTTGTAAAGGACCAGGAGAAAGAAGTAAACCAGCTGTGTTTGGCTTGATTGTTAGTTAATGATCTTATCGTTTGTCTGGCCGAGGGGCTAAACAAGAATTAAGTCAAAAAATCAGAAAATAAGTCTTTTTACCCAGAAATGTCCCAAAGAAACACTCACTAGAAGTAAACCAGTTTTTAGAACGTCCACATTGACCTTCATGTGGTCATATTGATGATGCCACATTCTGTGCAAACACCGGATAATAAACCACCCAATAATAAACTTTCTCAGGACGTCTTGAATCATAAAATAAACGTCCAAATTTAACTCCTTGGATATCAAAACCCCACAATTAATGTGTCGATTGTCCCAATAACTCCAGGGAGGCATGAGAAAAATCAAATAATGAAGCCAATCACGGCAGCATAAAAGTGTTTTTTCCGGGAGTGCATCCTTTGTCATTGGCTGTTTTTCCTCAGCATCCCTTAGAATTATGCAGTATCTGCAGTATAAGCCCCAGACTTATCCGATAATAATAATAATCACCTGTTTAAGCAGCTTGTTCCCACGTCTTTTACAGGAATCCAAGGAACTACTCCGCAATCGAGCTCAGCTACCACGGGGATGGAAGTCCCGACTTCTAGGACTCTGTAAAAAGCCGAAACGCTACCCGCCATGTGCCTTCTTTACTGCACTTGTTCCACATTCCTTCGGATGCCTTGTTTTAATGAGACTCTGACATGCTGCCATGGGCCTGCTGGGCAATTGAAGTGATGAACTGTCCATTTTTTTTTTAATAAGTTGCATGCAAATTACTTTTTATTTTGTTAAAGAATAGTGCCTGGGGAGGGGAAACGCTGGTGGGGTGCAGGGTTGAGGGAGGGTGTCTGGATGTTTTTTGTTTTTTTTTTATTATTTTTGCTAATGTCAAAGTCCACTTAGCAAAATACACAGGTTTTTAAAATGTGCTGGCCACTGGTTTTATTTTTGCGCCCACTTCTTCCTTTTTTTTAAGTAATAAATGATGGATGATAGATGAGATGAGTTCATATGAGTAATAGTAGAAGTTGTGTATTGTCATGTGTCAATCAAATTCTTTGATAGAAATGTATCGCTCATTTGATCCCGGCTGCCTCTCTAGAATCTTAAATCTGATGATCATTTTGAATTCTATAGTGAGATTTGGGGTGGGTGGGTGTCGCACCTGGCGCCAGGACATGGTTACAGAACCTTTTGCAATTTTAAAGCCAGTTCTGTAACCTATCAAAGCACCTTTCACCAAGACACATTTTGGACACCACAGGGGAAAAAAAGCAAAGAATAAGGCCTTGTTATTAAAATACAGAAGTGACACACTGGCAGGGTTTTATCGTGTTATCAGATGCACCAAACACAAAATGTACCAACTAACCCCTTAGGTTCTTTTCTCAACTGGGGATAGGAAGAAATGGCAAAATGAACTAAACCACCATTACCTGTAACCTCTGACCTGTCTCACTGTCTGTACTGTACCCAGCGTATTTGAAAGTTACATGGAGATGTCTATGAATCGCAGACTTAAAGCAGTCACTGCATGCAAGGAATATGCGACAAAGTCCTAAATATGACGGCTTTAATGGACCCACCATTGCTATGTCCCAAACATTATCATGCCCTGAAATGGGTGGGGGGCACCATGTAGAAAAAGTGTTGTGTGACTGAAATGTATGCAAATCCCCTTAAATGAAAGACTGCGATGTGTACTTTAATCACAGGTAAATTGTTTTATTTCTGATTTTAAACTGTGGAGCAGAGGGATAAATCAAGGGGAAAAAAATCGTGAGTGGTCTCCCCTTGACTTTCTCGTATACTCAGATATGGGGTTGGATATTTGAGGAGTAAACCACAAGACAAGGGTTTTATTTTTATATTATGTACATTAAAGAACCATCAACAACAAATCCATTCATTATCCAACCCACTATATCCTAACTACAGGGTCACGGGGGTCTGCTGGAGCCAATCCCAGCCAACACAGGGCGCAAGGCAGGAAACAAACCCCACGCAGGGTGCCAGCCCACCGCAGACAACAAATCAAATTAATAATATATTGAACAATTATTATAAAAGTAAAGTTGAATAAATCGGACTCTGCAGCTGCATGTATAAAAGGTAAAGTACCACTTCCAGTTAGTGGAAATAGCTCAAAAGTTTATGGAAATCTACGTTTTGTACCTAATACTTGTATGCAAAATTTGATTGACGTAACTGAAAGCGTACTCAAGTTATCGTGTTTACATACTCACATACTCACACACACACTCACACACACTCACACACACACACACAAACAGACATAATTCCAAAAATGTTATTTTTGGACTCAGGGAGGTCTAAAACGATGAGATTCGTAAAAATCTCAAGGTCGAATACAATACTTTCCCCATACTTCGTATACGAGGAACTAAACATAAGTTTTTGTCCCAAACATTATGGAGGGCACTGGAAATGCAAATTTCGCATGTGGAAAATGTAAGTACATCCCTCCATGTATAACTACGTCAAGCACCTTAAATTAGAATCGGGAGAAAATGATTAGAACATCATTAGGTGAAAGTGATTAAACTGATTCAATAAAAGCACAACAGAAGATGGCCATCATGGTTTTGTCAATGTGGAAACAGGACAGTTTCCTCAAACCAAACAAACACTGGCGCCCCTTACTGCAGACGGCTTCACGACTCGCTTCAAACCTCAATTCTGAGTCAGTAATTGTCTCAAGATATGTATAAGTTTGCACACATTCCACTGTCTGGCCATTAATGGATGTGACTTTGCACGTGTAGGGATGTCTCCTAAAATCACTGATCCTATCTTTCACCTTAGATACGCTTAATGGAAGATCGGACTCCTCACACTACTTGACAGAGTCGTTGGTGACGGGACTGTGGCTTGGTGTCATTATCCTGGAGCCAATTGACAGTGACAGAGTCAGTTGCATACTTTAGGGTGGTCCTGTTTTCCCACCTGCTCAGACACACATCTGTGTGGACAATAAATTGCAAGGGCGAAAGCACACATCCTTGTGGGGAGACCATTGAGGGTCAGACAGAATTCCATTTATCCCTCTCTATTGAAAAAGTCTAGAACTCAGGCCACCAGATTACCACTCCAGTCAAATTGTTCTAAAACTCTCCTGGTTCAAATATGGCACTGAATTATGTTAAAAGCAGAGAAAAAAAAAATCAACAAATAAAAGTCTAGCATGGGACCCTCCTGTAGTGACGACGCTGCGCAGAGAAGGTGGGGTCTGACGTTGCCAGGGACGTGCACCGCTCATTGTGTTCAGAGGTGGGCTCTGCACAGATGACAGATGGAGCTCTCCGTTTACCTCAGGCCACAAAGTGCTCACCTCTGAGCCAGAGATGGTGGGTTTGTGACTTCAAACTGAAACACCTCCACTTCCCTTCAGATGTTTAGCAAGTATATGAAGCAAAGTGACAGTGGCATCCTCTGCGTGGCCTGGAAGCAAACTGCATCAGGTCAAATGCACTCTGGGTATTCCGTAAGATTTCTGAACTTAGCAGTTTTTTGAAGGTTTCATTAAAACGGATGTGAGAGCAGCCAGTCTGTAATCATCAATAGTTTTGGGTCAACTAAATTTGGGGACAGGGACTTACCACATCACCCTCCCAAACATGAGGTACATGCTGTGCCTGTAAAGACTTCCTACAAATTTAGTGGAATAAGGGACTCGGTTCTTTTGCACAAGGTTTAAGTAAATGGCCACCGATGTTATCAGGTCCATGATAGGGAAGGCCTTTTCCACATCCTTTTGGCGTATATCAAAGTTGTGATGATTTACAAGTGTAGTGAATTTCATTACTAAATTCAAAAGTATCAAAGTGATTTATACAAACAATTGAAAACATTAGCACGCTCAGTATCTGAACTGAAACCATCCGAGGCGACCTGACTGGTAATCTTTAGATTCCAGAGGCCTGCTGTGGTTTTCATACTAAACCAAGCTGGGCCAAGTTTACTTGCAGCCATCTCGTTCTCTAATTCATATTTATACTTCTGTTTAGCTTGGAGGATTTCTATTTTCAGCTCCTCGGCAGCTATATGAAGATCAGAGGCAACTCCCTGTTTATAACGAGTAGCGTTTTCTGTGTGCTGGACTTTACGGATTTGGTCACCCATGGTGTGTTATTAGGGTAAATAATAACTCGCTTACAAGGAATGATCACATCCCATGAGACATCAATGAATCTGTCCAAGTTGTCACCACAAGACTGTTTAGAGACGTCCCGGGTAGTGCAGGCAGAGCATAGATTTATCTGTCTGCTATTTTATGTCCTTTGTGCTTTCTATCTCTTTTTATGTGGACAATAAACACACACAGTTATGACACACTGAGCCCAATGGAGATAGTGGGAGTGATTTAGATGTGTCCTTTACTGACCCATAACAAAGGCTGGATGTCTTATCCCACCTCGTTGGTTAAGTGTCTCGTGAAGCGTCTTTTTAAGGGATTGCCAAATGTAAAGTTTGGTGCATCAGGTGAAATTGATGGCAGTTTTTGTGCTACAGGCAGAGGCAGCATTTGCCTTTGGGTGAATGTTCGTTATTATGATAAAAAGTTGTGGAAACTCACTGGGAAGGTAGAAAGGACATAACAGTCGAAAAAAGTTCAGCATTTGGCGTACAAGTGTGTTCTCTGACGGTCACAGAGCTACAGTATCGTTAATTAAAGTTCAAACATGCGCCACCACCTCGAGTTTTCCTCATCACTTCAGCCCTTCCATCCAGCCAACATGGCGCTGCAAAACCATCGATAAACAAGTCAGCATCCTGCTTGTGCTCCATGAGCCATGTCTCAGTACCGGCCCGTCTCCGAAGGCCTTCTGAAAATGGACATTGCCCTTGGAGTTCCTCCACTTTATTCTTCAGAGACTGGATGTTCCCCGTGATCACGGAGGGCAGAGGAATCCAGGTGAGCTGCTGTTTCCTCAAATGTAGCCTGAAACCCTCCTCATTTTAGCCCACATCCTCTTCTTCTCCTTCAGGTTTCACAAGAATCTCTAAGAATAGAATCCGGAAACTGCAGTGAGATATGCGTCACACAATCTAAAGTCACAAAGATCAATCGCAGAGGCCTGTCTCGGATGGACCGAGTCGTAAACCGGTAGGCAGCTCCAGGCAGGCACTAGACAGAACAGAATCTACAAAGCGGCAGGATAAAGAAGATCCATTTTACATTAGCAGCACATGGAGCACTTAGTCATAATGACAAGGAAAGGGCCTCCCAGCTCTATGTGGATACTTTGCACTTTCCAGGAGAATATTCCGCAAACAAGGTCACTGGTAAATGCAGCGAAAAACGCTTTGGCAAATTTGTCCAAACGACACTAGAGACCGATATTTGCCTTTTCAAAAGCTGATTCCCAAGTCAGTAGGACACCAAATTTGTTTCCACTAAAGAGGCTCGGCACAACATTACTTGAGGTGGACAGTGCCACTGCTTATCACAAAATGTGGTCCTTCGTCCCTTTTGATGGCTTCCATCCATCATCTCCTCTATGCTTCATTAGCTGGCAAGCTGTGAAAAAGTCAGGTCACAGTTATTTGTAGACAGAAACGCCGTCTCATTCCACAGTCCCGCCATTCTTTGGAATAACCGGAAGTAACCCTACCCTGCAATTAGGCCTTCTAGAAGGAAAAGGACAAAAGTGTGAAAAAGGATAAAGCGACTGGGTTTGATGTGAGAGTTCAGACCACGTTAAGCTGAATGGACCTCCAGCTATAGGGGGTCAGTGAGGTGCCTGGAAAATGAGAATTCCAGCATCGGGGGGCCCAACTTTACCCTTTCTGGAGTGTCTTATCTCAGCTTTGGAGGTGAGTGGCGTTGCCCTGAGAATAATTCTGAGCTGCAGGAGGAGGCCAAGGTGGTTGAGGAAGGAGATAGTCTTTATGCACAGGGGGGGATCATGACACTGTAGCAACAACAGGATGTGGTCAGGGATTGCTGCCAGAGCCAGTTGCACGAGAGCCTGAAAGGAGCAGACCCTCCAGATAAACAACATCAGACGGTTGAAGCCGAAACACTCCGTGCCGTTGCATAAGCAGAAAATGGCAGAGCCCAGTGCTCGATGTCAGCGCCATCACCCTAATTCAACGTGCCCTGATGGGCAGAGCCAGGCTAATGTCACCCTCCAGGTGGCGAGGCTGTCACTAGGAAGCCGATTGTCACTGTGTCATTGGTGTGCAAACACCTGCCTGATATTCATGACCTTTAGTTTACGTTCACACCACACGTCTGAATGAATGGATGAATTTTATTTTTGCCTTCTTGTACTGGAGCGCTGGGATCTCGGGGTCCTCAGGTAAAGCCAATTTCCTTCTCAAAAAGTTCCAGAACTTTCTAGATGTTTTTCATACTGTTATGTTACTACATGCTGCTCTGTGGTCGGCTTTGGACAGGATTACTCACCGCTGTAAACACCAGGTGGGATATCACGACCACACACGAAGGGGAACAACGGGCAAATAAACGAGGGTCCGGGACTGGAGGAAGGGAAGACGCTGTGAGAGAAGAGCCAGGTGTGAGCCTGGAGGACACGCAGGAGAAGATGCTGCGACCAGCTACACAGCAAGGCTCTAGAACTACAGCAGGAAGAGCCATCATGAAGAAGAACTTCCTATCGCACGACTTCATACAAACGATGGAGCTCAAAGGTGTCAAAGACGTCACTACGTGCAAAGAAAAACCAACTCAAATTAGGTAAGAAAAATAATACAAAAATAAATAAAGCAGACATACATAAGGTAGACACTTACTGTAATTAAGAGAAGTAGAGTCGGTTGGGTTTTTAAAAGTCTCTAAATGACAGTCCATTGATGAGGTCAGTTGGCCTGAGTGGACCAAAAAAAAAAAAACTAAATGTACAGGAGTTGGGGCTGGGGGCAAAGGAGCCCCCCACTGAGCATTCTGCACAACATAAGTGTCCTTAAGTCGCCCCTCATTATTTCCAAACTTTGTCCCAGTGAGCCTCATGCCAGGTTGGGGTCTCCACTTTCATTCAATCATTCCAGCACCACAGGTGGTCACACAGGCGGAGGTGGTGCAGGACGACACCACAGAAGAACCGGAAAAGAAAACAGAGAGAAGATTAATAAAGTAAGGTGGACACGCTAATGAGCTAGGAGGGTCCAGCTCCTAGTGGAGGGCACTACTGTTCAAGAACGTGCCTCACTGGACACCATGCCTTGTTGTGAAAGCTGGGATGGGTCAAGTCAGAGGACGGGGTAAAGTGGACAGTACAGGCAAGACACGCCCATCAAAGACAACGCAAGTTAAACGGTTAAGCCTCAATCACTGTGCAATGGCAGATGTCTGGAAAGTTCAGGAACTGTCCAGCAGGGGTGTGTGGAGATGACCAAGGAGCCAATGGCCACACTTACAGAGTTTCAGAAGTCCTCTGCTGAGATGGGAGGACCTGACAGAGCCTGTCCATCAGTCAGGTGTATATGGGATATGGGTGTGATGGATGGCCCCCGTCTCCTTACCTGGTAGGAATGCAAGGATGGCGTCTGATGAACAGAGAGAGATGCTGGGTGTCATTCCTGGACCCACAGGGCATGCTGGGAGATGCAGCCCCAGGGGGACAGCCCTGCTGGCTTTAATAGGAGCCACCAGGGGGAGCTGCATGAGATCACTGTAGTGAGACTACAGACACATGCCAATGATTTATTTGGCTGATGTTTTTATCCAAGGTGACTTGCAACATTTGAGACATTCAATTGGTAGGATTTGTTTTTTGTTTTTTTCAGTTGGAGCTCAGACAGGTGAAGTGACTTGCACTTGTGTCAGTAGTGGGATTTGAATCAACAACCTCAGGGTTTGATGTCCAAAGCTAGGATGCCCATTTCTGCACCCACAGAGCATACTGGGAGTTGCAGTCCCAGGGACATCCCTGCTGGCATCCATAGGTGTCACCGGGAGGTCCTACAAGGGAGGGTTGTCCACTATGATTTGAGGCTCCTGGCTGAACCAGGAGTGCTTCCTGCGTGTAGTGTCCTGACACCGGAAGTGCTTCTGGGTCCAACATAGAAGAGGCCATCTCCATTTACCAGGGGGTTGGAGTTGGGAGGAAGGAGACAACACTCGACTGGAAGAGTAAAGGAAGGAAGGACTGTATTGTGATTTTGGAAACAAGATTTGTGGAAAGGTACTTTTTTCATTTGAACCCCATCTGTCTGTGTGTAGTTGTGACAGGGGATTTGGGGCTTAGTGATGCACCTCCCTAGTGGCCGCAGTGACAAGCCCGCTTGGAGTTTGTCAAATGGCATTTAAAGGGCTCTGAGAGCCGAGAAAAAAAGACTTTGATCCAATGACACAAAAATTGAAGTCTTTGAGCAGAACTCCAAGCACTTTGTTGGCGAGGACCAGGGCGCTGCCCATTACCAGCCTAATGCCATCCCTGCAGTGAAGTATGGTTGTGGCAGCATCATGTTATGGGAGCACAGAGAATGGTCAGCAGTGGGTGATGAAAGAATGCAACTAAGTACAGAGAGGACCTGGAAGAAACCCGCTGGAGAGGACACACCACCTCAGACTAGGGTGACAGTTCAGTGACCTGAAGCAGACAGGCATGACAACGCTGGACTGGCTGCAGGACAAGTCTCCGAGTGGCCCAGACACAAAGCCCATAGAACACAAGTGGAGGGACCTGAACATGGCAGTTCACCGACACTTCCCATCCAATCTAATGGAGCAAATCCAAGTATGCAAAGCTTGTGGAGACTTACCCAACAAGACTCAGTGCTGGAATGTCCTGCTAAAGGGGCTTCTGCGGAGTACTGAATGATGGATCTGAAACCTTCTATGAAGGAGAGGTTTCAGCTTTTGATTTTTAATACATTTACAAACCTTTCACGTCACATGTCTTCACTTTGGGTCATTGAGTGGACAGACGCCTCCATTTAAATTGAAATCTACAACACCAATACAGCGTTCAGACAGTGGCGGGTCTGAAGACCTTCCGAGTCTTTGCCAAGTTTGACTGAGGAGGGCAAGGTAGCAGTTTGTTTCTTGTCATCTTATTCCAGCACATCATTCGGCTTCGTCTAAATTAAAAGGCGACCGAACGGCAGCCAGACGGTGGGATTTCTTTCGTTTCACGACGGAGAGTGGTGGCCGGCAGCACTTTTTGGAAAGGAAATTTCCTAAACGTAAGTATGGAAGCGGACAGACAAACAGGTCCAAATCGGAGTGAACATCTGCTGATGTTCACAGCCGCGTGCAGAAGCCCGCAGTTTCACGTCGGAGCGAAATCACTTCGCTTTCAAAAGGCTCGCACTGGCGTCTGCTCTTAGTACGTAGGTTTTAATGAACGTTTTACAATTTAACATAACTTTTTAAGTTAACGTTTGTCATCAGACCGCCTGGCTTCACAGACACTGGTCCCCTTTATACGACCCGCTCAACGAGGAACTATTGAAACTTCAATCTGCCGCCACCAAAAAACGTTGCCCACCCTGCCCAACGGGGCGGTCAAGCTCGTCACCGTGAAAAGGGAGCCTGCAGACGCTCCGTCGTCAGCTTATTGTAATGGCCACGGCGTCGGCGCGGAGTGCCCACTGTCCGTGTCCAGATCAGTGTGGTCGGGTGAGACTCACCGCCCGTATTTCGGCACACGATTCAGTCGCGCAGTTCCGGCTCCTTGCGCCCTGCCGTGACGTCACCGAAGGACCCGCGGGGACGCGCACAAGAACGCGCCGAAACTTGCCCGACAAGACAGTTGAGTTGCGGGCGCAGAGGAGCAGCCATGGCAGTGCTGGACACCTTCCTCCAAGAAGACGGGCTCTGGCCGTTCGTCGTCCCCCTTCTGCTGCTGCTGGCACTGCTGGCTTGGAGTAGGCGCGCGCCCCCCGGAGCCCGGCCACCACCTGGTCCCCGCGCGCTCCCGATCATCGGGAACCTGCACATGCTGAACACTCGCAGGCTGCACGAGTCTCTGCTGCAGGTGAGAAACGTCGGTGGGGTGGAGGTGGTATTGGATGTGAATACGGAGGGACAGGGCGATTTGAGGAGTGGGTGCGAGTGGGGGGGTGCGAGATGGTCGGTGGGCGTTGGTGTCGGCATAAGCTGGAGCCCCGCCTCTTTCCACAAGTCCCAGGTTTCACCGTCGGGTTCCGGGACCGCCAGCGCTGGGCGCAGGGTGTGCGGCGGTAGACACGGGAGCTCCCGAAATCTGCGGGCTCTCCGCGACCCTAAACTGGACGGGTGCTCCTTACCGCTCCAAGTGACGATTGGGCATCTGCTGTCCTTTTCAGAGTAAGCCATGTGGTGGCTGAGCCAGAAAGTGGGATTCACTGACTGGTATGAGATAACTGACACAGTGGCTGGTCTTTGTCACCCTTTGTGACCACTATGTGCCACGAAAGGCTCCTTCCTTTTGTTTTTATTTGGGTGTCCTTGCCGAGCATGAGATTGGCATGTGGGTCTGGTTTCAGGGAGAGGGTTTGAGTGGAGTAGGAAGAGCTTTGTGGCACCCAGTAGTTAATCCGTACATTTTCATAAGTTACATAAACTAATATAAACGTTTTCAAACTTAATGAATCCAATTCAGGGTCTTCCATGCCAGCAGGACCCTCTAACAAGATAGGGCCCCCCCCCAACACACGTATTATGTCCGATTTGGAAAAAGCAGTCAATTGAACCAGCGTGACTGGAAAGCATTGTGGAAGGAAAACCGATGAACATTGGAAATCATTAGATGAGGACGGCCGTTCAGCCCAACAAGCTCACAGACCCTCAAGCTGAGGGACTGGAGACACAGCTACAGAGACGGTGGAAGAACATCATGCAGAGTCCACACTAAGTGCAGGATTTGAACCCTGAACCCTGGACACCGGCTGGGACTATCATTGTTCAAAAAACGTGTCAAATTCCAAAGCCAAGGTGTCTGCTTAGTAGAACAATAAGAACAGGACAGCCTCCCCTAAAAAGGCAGGGAAGCGATAGAAAGAGAGCCAAAATATTCAGAAGGTATACACGGACAGGGCAAAGTCCAAAAAATGTGAGGGAGGTGGGAGGGATTAAGGAGAAGGGAATGTCGGTGCTATGGATAAGGCCTTTCTAGATAAAGAATCCGAAACTGTGGAAAGGCTTACTGATACAGAATGGGGTGAGAGAAGATTGGCCGAGGTGGGGGGGGGGGCAAGGAAGTCAAGGGAGGATTTAAAGTGGGATGAAAATGAGGAAGAAGAAGAAATCAAAATGTGCAACTGACATTTACTTTTATTTGCTTAGCTTTCATCCAAAGCAACTTACAAAACATGTCATCATCAGTGGGTAATGACCAGTCTGGGGGACCATTTGGGATCAAGTGTGACGTGACAAGGTGTCAAAATTGAGCATCCCAGGTGACGAGCTCAGGGACTTCAAATAGGCAGCAGCTAAGTTAGACAGAAATCCTCCAAACAAGAAGGTCTTCTTAAACACACAGAGGTGGGTTGAGGTGGGCAGCTCGTTCCACCAGAGCCACATGTGAAAAGAGTCTGGATTGAGATTTGGTGCCACATCACCAAATGCTGTTATTGGCACACCTGAGTGGGCGAGAAGGAGCAGAGGAGCCCACAAGTGTCACCAGAGAGTAGACGAGGCTTAGTGTTATTTGCCCCAAAGAACATGAAAGGGGGAAGGAGGGACATTACAAGATATTAAGAGAGAAACCCCCAGCAGCTTGTGAGGGCATCCTGTCCTTTGGCACCCTGTTTTGCCACTGTGCCCACCCCCCAGTAAACCCCCACCCCGACTGACCAGCACTTTAGTCATGTTAGTTCAAGGACTGAAATCAAAGCCTCTTAGTATGAAAAACGCAAAACCCTCAGGGTGGCAGTCCAGAATTTTACTAAGACCACCTATCAGATCGGTGAAACCGGGAGCACACGTCGATTTGGAATTCAACTGGTAATTACCAGAAGCTCAGCCTGCGGGTCGCACCTCAGAATGTTGTTTGTGTCCCCTGCACCTCGCAGGCAGTGTGGCGCAGTAGTTGGACTTTAAAACCTGAGCTTGTTGGTTCAAATCCCACTACTGACACCAGTGCAAGTCACTTCACCTGCCTGAGCCCACCAATGTTGTATGTACATCGCCTTGGATAAAGACATGTAAGGCACCTGCTGTCTCACCACAATGATATTCTAGAATCTTCTTCCAAATTCATTTCTGTGCCCCACAACTTTGGATGTAATGGCTTTGTGAAAATTCCGGGCTGCTGGTGTTAAATTGCACCGTCAAAGGAAGGAAACTGACGTATTTTTGCATTCGACGCTTGTCCCTGTAAAATAAACAATCCTGCGTCACCGAGGCCTCTCCATTTAACATCGGGGTCTCAAAAAACCTTCAGAGCACAACACGTGGGCACCTTCAACCTCGGGTTTCTTCCCTTGAAGTGGAGTGTGGCTGCCCCAGCTTGAATGAGCAGGAATCATCAAACCCCAGCTAGTAATAAGAGCAAACACAAGATCTTTATAAAATGAAAAGAGTTATATAATAACATGAAGCACAAAAAAGAAGTTGCCAGCAAAGGCAAAAACCAGAGCACAGGTTCAAAAGTCCAGAAAAATTGATAAAAGCACAAGAGGACTCACCACACCACGAGCACATTCACAATGAACCGCAAGGGACTTTACACGGCTGAGAGCAGTCCCTTGATGTGATGGGCAGGTGGACCACCCACAAAAAAAGACAAGGAACATAATAATGAAACTAAATAATAAACAATGTAAACAAAAACAATGAACACAATAGACACAGGAACAGAATTTGAACCCCAGCCAGAGGAGGAAGCCTGACTGAAATATAAGGACATATGAAAAAAGAACATTTTGGGAAGAAAATTTCCATAATGCCCTCGTCATTTTGTAAGTAATGATAAGTTCACGTTTTGTAGGTAAGTGGGGGCCGCAGCCATTTAAGGGCTTATATGCAAGGAGGTGGATTTTGAAATCAGCCCTAAACTTAACCGGAAGCAAGTGTCACGACGCCAGGACAGGAGTTGCGTGGCCGAACAGTTAGAGAGCAGATTTGCTCCATTAATTGACAAACAATGGAATGTGGTAGATGTTGTGGTGGAAACTCTATGGAAGGAAAGCAAGTTCAACAACTGGCACGTTACAACAGAGCAAAGGAGTAAAGGGGTTAAGAAGGACAAAGGAACGGGTGGTGATGGGACAAGAAAAAGCCAGAGAGAGAAATGGAGCCCTGGGTAATTGGCAAGCAGGAGAGAGAAACCACCATGAGCACAGGCAGAGGAGCGGGCCATCATGTGTGAACAACAACGGGATAAAGGGGTGGAGACCCAGGAAAGAAGATGGCGTCATTGATATGCTGGACATGACGGTGGGAATGACTTTGTCCCATAACTGATGTGAGTGCAATAAAGGATACGACGAAGATGACTGTGGGTCTGAAAACAGAGCGAGAGATGATCGTCCAAGAACTGGAAGGAGATGTCGTCAGGCAGGCAGAAACCGGGAATGGCTGAGCAGCAAACTAAAACGAGGAACCCAAAGAGGAACATGGAGCCGAGGTCAGCACCCAAAAAGAGCTGCGGCGCTTGAACTTTAGAAGCTCAACTAAATGAAGGAAACGCAACAACAACAATAATGAAGGTTCATCCACCAAAGGACAACCCAGCAGCGATTGACGCCGTATTTACGTTGTGACTTTCTGTTATGTCGTAAGCAGGCGAGTGACCATTCATGACGGGGTCAGACGCGAGTGAATCAGGAGCACCTCAGTGGCGTTGCTGAGGACACAGACACCAGCATTAGGTGGGGGGGGGCAGGGTTGCCAACAGACAGCCTGGAGGACCCAATCCGCTGTCTGCTTCGATCCCAGGGGTCCCACCTCCTTCGGATATTTAAAAAACAGGAATCAGCGTAAGTTGATGTTGTGTAACCAAAGAGTACGGAGCTCCGCTGTGACGAGCCTAACAAAGCCCACGTTGGCCTTCATGGTGGTCCCTTTCTTTCAGCTCTCTAAGCAATATGGCAGCGTGTTCACCGTGTACCTGGGCCCCAGGAGAGTCGTGGTGTTGGCCGGATACGAGACGGTGATGGACGCCCTGGTGAACTACGAGGAGGAGTTTGGTGCCAGAGATATTTGGCCGATTTTCCGGGACACCAATAAGGAGCACGGTAAGGCAGCCGGCCATCCTGGGGGGTTTGGTAGGGAGCTGGCAAGAGCAGTGAGGTGCCAGCTGTGTATTTCTGTTGGGGGAGGGGCGCGCAGAGGGGACCCTCGGTGTCACCCGGGGCTGGCCACTCACTTTTTTTTTGTTTGCCACTCCTGCCGTTTGCAGGCATTGCCTTTGCTAATGGCGAGTGCTGGAGGACCATGCGGAAGTTCACCCTGTCCACCCTGAAGGACTTTGGAATGGGAAAGAGGATCCTGGAGGAGAAGATCCTAGAGGAGATCGGCCACCTGACGCAGGTGTTTCAGGAGAAGAATGGTGGGCACCTTGAAGATGGCGGGAGGGGGGGGGAATGGTCCTTATGTGGGATGCCAACTCCGGACCACCAGTCTGCTGGCTTGGTGTAAAGCATCCGTCTCCTTTTTCTCCTTAACAGGTAAGCCATTTGAAGCCAGACAGGACATCAGCGTGGCCGTCTCCAACATCATCTGCTCCATCGTCTACGGCAAGAGGTTCGAGTACAGCGACCCCAACTTCGTGAAGATGATCAAGAGGACGGCAGAAAACACCAAGATAGTTGGCATGCCAGGCATCCAGGTAAGGAGTACCTCTTCCCCAGCCACTTGGCATTGCCAGCCAGACCAGACCTTCTTCACGCCAGCCTGTTTGGGCAGAAACACAAAGCACAAAGTCAATGCTTAGTGCCAGAGCTGCGACGACTCGACGCCCAGAGCAGCCGGCAGCCTGGAGACGATGTTCACACATGCGTCACCCTGGGACCCGACTTGCTGCGACTCGCCCACGCGCCAACACCGGCAGGTCAAGTCATTTCAAAAATGCGCCTTTTCAACTCTCTATTTTTCTGAAGGTGCTTCTTCTGCACCAGTGGGACCAATCAGAGAGCCCACCCAGCAGCGCCCCCTACAGGCTGCTATGCCTGCTGGATGCTGCATGTGTTCATAGCCCATCTGGGGACCCCCTCCTCCTTGCCCCCCATTTTAGCTGAATGACTATGAAAGAACATGAGGCCTGTAGTGTATATAGCGCCTTTCCAACTTGAACACCAAGTCCAGGTGCTTTACAATGACAGAGCTCCCCCAGGTGAAGTGAGTCGCTCAGGGTCATGGTGCCACACCACCTGCCGCTGTTTATAAAGGCGCTATATAAAATGAATGATGCTGATCGACTCCAGCACAAGGTGGCACAGCCTGGCACTAATCTAAACGGCTTCTTCCTCGTCTCCTTTCTTCCACAGATCTACAACTGCTTCCCCTTTCTGGGCCCGTTGATCTCATCGAGAGCGAAAGCCATTGAGAACATGGAGCAGAACAAGGCAGAGATCCTGAGCTTTGCCAGGGAGAGCCAGCAGTGCCAACAAGGGGACGACGTCAAAGGATTCATTGACGCCTTCCTGCTGAAGCAGAAGCAGGTGAGCTGGCGGTGGCCACAGACTGGGCCACTGAGTGACTGGGATGTGAACTTGGAGCGCTATATGTATGTGCAGGGACACCAGCGGGGGGGGTCCAGCTTATGCCCTTTTGTTGACACCTGCAGTTCCACTTACAGTCACTAGTAGGCAGCATATCGTTATAGCCGGATATACGGGAGGGTCACAACGTCAGTATTGTCACATGTGCAGAGGACAGTATATGGAAGTAAAACTCCAGAGCCCCAACCCCCCCCCCCCCCCCCCCTTACCAACTTCAGTATCTGGCACATTGGGTATACGTGGACATGTCAGGAGGGGGACTGGGCACAATGACAAAGACCTCCAAAAGACTGGTGTCCTGTCCTGGTTGGGTCCTCCTTTGCACCCAATGCTTCTGGGTGGACACCTCACACTTTGAGAGGTTTGGGAGAATAACAGAGTGAATGGGCTCTCCGCTAGCAGTTCCAGATGCTGCCACTAGGGTGCAGTGTACACCATCTATCCTTCCATTTTGTGCAGTCATGGTGCAATTAGTCATTTGAGGTGGCATTTTACCTGAGAACTTGTCACAGCACCCTGCACCTGCTCTCAGTGAAAGGCGCTATACAAAATACACTGCGCTGAGTTTTCTGCATCCATGTTTAGGGGTAATGCAAATGGTGCCCACACTGAACTGAATGCCAGTATACACATGGCCAATATGGCGACATCAAGATCATCACACAGGCATAGGGAGAACATTCAAACTGCCAATCTGCCAATGGCTTGAACCCGGGCTTCTGAGACTGTGAAGGAGCGGTGCTAACTACTGTGCCACTTTGCTACTCTTCATGAGGTAGACCACTGGGTAGAGCTATGCTTGTAGCAACCAGCTCCTAACCCTAAACTAACTTTACTTTAGCTAACTTGTAGTTCCTGATGTGGCCACATGAGGGCAGCACACGTATCAATGCTTTATTAAGTCCTATATAAATTTAGTCCAGTTGCAGTTCCAGATATGGCCATCTGAGGGCAGCACACATATTATTGCCTCAAATCCTATAAAACGTATTTAACATGTACTTCCCGATGTGACCACATGAGGGCAGCACACATATTAATGCCTTACATTCCTGTACAAATTCAGTTAACCTGTAGTTCCGGATATGACCACACATGTTGACTTGTAATCCCCGATGTGGCCACATGAGGGCAGCACACGTATTAATGGTTTAAGTCTGATATAAATTTAGTCCAGTTGCAGTTCTACGTATGGACATCTGAGAGTAGCATACATATTACTGCCTAAAATCCAATATAACTTTATTAACCTGTAGTCACAAATGTATCCACATGAGGGCAGCACACATATTAATGCCTTACATCTTATATAAATTTAGTCAGCCTGTAGTTCCAGAAGTGACTACCCGAGGGCAGCACACGTTATGTCTGATATAAAATAATATTCACTGTAAATTCACCTGAAGGCAGCACACATATTATTGCCTCAAATCCAACATAACTTAATTAACCTGTAGTCCCACATGTGTCCACATGAGGGCAGCACACATATTATTACCTTAAATCCTAAATAACTTATTTAAATTGTAGTTCCCAATATTAATGCTTTACATCATATATAAATTTAGTCAACCTGTAGTTCCAAAAGTGACTACCTGAGGGCAGCACAAGTTAATGCTTTAAGTTGTACAGTACTGTATATGGATTTACTTCACTTTTAATTCAAGATTTTGCCACAAGAGGGCAGCACATGTATTAATGCTTTAGTTCCTATAGGTATATCACTGGGAAGCTGGCGCCCACCCCAACAACATTTTAAAATCATGTTTGGAGTTTGCCTGATGGACTGTGGTTTTCATTCCATTTCAATATCTACCAGCACCCCTGCATACTGGACATGACATTCAGATACTGGCCTTGTGTGAATTGTGCAGTTGTGTTATTCACATGCATGTAAAGATATGGCCACTAGGGGGCACCCTACAGTTTGTATTTGAAGGTGTGTGACTTGAACGCTGCTGCTGTCTTATAAGGCACTAGCAAAATACCCGCGCTGCGCAGTGGCGAAGTACTGCCTTAAAATTTTTATTAAAAAGAAAATTAAACCTTTTTAAATTGAGGGAAAATATACCAATAATTGTTTGTTAAGGATCTCTTTGTATACCACGTTGTCAGTTCGGCCCTCCGGTTGTAATATGACCAAGCTGTGCGCTGAGCTTACTCTTGAGCATGTAACGTACAGTTGGCCATGTGAACAGTAATCTTGTCTCAAATCTCACAGCTTGGATTGCTGCTGTCATAATCGGTTTGAGTTTCATGGTTTGTTTCAATTACGACAGTATTTGTAGGACTTGTGTTGAAGAGACATTCGGCATCTGTCAAGCGTTGTAAGTATACAACCAGTTTCATTGATAACTTCACATCCAGCTTTTGAGAGTTTAAACATTTCTAAACATCAAAGTGTCCACTACTGAAATCGTCACCTGTGAATCTAAGATGTTTAAGAGGCATTGGCGGTTGTCCAAAGGTGTAAAATATTTGGCCATTTCGGTTCACTTGAAAGCGACAACTGAACAATTCAGCGGCAGCCATCAACTCACATGCAGATCCATAGGTGAAGGGCTTAAGCATTTCACTCTTCTAGTGCTCCTGTGTAGTCTAATTATCTCCTGTACCGTCATCAGTCCACACCTTGAACCTGTCCCAGTCATTCAATACATAAGACACAATGTTCCTCCGGATATACAATACAATACAATACAGTTTATTTTTGTATAGCCCAAAATCACACAGGAAGTGCCACAATGTGCTTTAACAGGCCCTGCCTCTTGACAGCCCCCCAGCCTTGACTCTCTGAGAAGACAAGGAAAAACTCCCCAAAAAAAACCTTGTAGGGAAAAATGGAAGAAACCTCGGGAAAGGCAGTTCAAAGAGAGACCAGGTGGGCGTGCAGTGGGTGTCAAAAGAAGGGGGTCAATACAATACAATACACAGAACAGAACAAATCCTTAATACAGCATAATAATACAAATTTTAGAAGCACGGAGCAGAATTTAACAGTAGATGATATCCCATAATAAGATTTGGATATTTTTAGAGTGCTGGAGACCTCATCCGTCAAGCTGCCTCCCCATTTGGCCATTCCACGGCTGAAACGTTGCTCGGCCAGCCCATCCGATGAAAGGGCCCCTCTTTCCCATGATTCCTGCGATCCTCCATCAGGGATCACTTTACAATAGGCAGGCAACAACTTGGCAGGTGGGCCGTGGCACCAATTGCCACATTTGAGTACCGAGAACAGAAACAGAACAGGTGAGGGTCAGTAACAAATTATAACAATCATGTGACTTATGTTTTAGTGCTAATGACTAACAACAGAGATGCAGTCTGTACAGTTAATCAGCAGCTCTAGTCAGGATATGCTAAACTGAAGTAGTGAGTCTTCAGCCGAGATTTAAAGGCTGAGACCGAGGGGGCATCTCTTATAGAAGCAGGAAGACCATTCCACAATTTAGGGGCCCTGTAACTAAAGGCTCGACCTCCCACTGTTATTTTATTAATCCTTGGAATCATAAGCAGACCGGCATCTTGAGATCTTAATGTGCGCTCAGGTTTGTAAGTCATGATAAGTTCAGACAAGTAAGCTGGACCTTGGCCATTTAATGCTTTATATGTTAAAAGGAGGATTTTAAAATCTGCCCTAAACTTAACCGGGAGCCAGTGTAAGGATTTAAGAACTGGAGTTATGTGTTCATATTTTCTTGTTCTTGTAATAATTCTTGCAGCCGCATTTTGGATTAACTGGAGGCTGAATAAAGAACAGTTTGAACAGCCAGTGAACACCGCATTGCAGTAGTCAATCCTACTAGAGTTAAATGATGACAGAATATTGCTGTGATCAGCGTCATTCCCTCCAACAATTAACATCTCTGTTTTATCTGTATTTAAAGACAAGTAGTTCTCATTCATCCACTCCCTTAATTCACTAACACAACTAATTAAAGACAACATCGGGGATACTTCATTTGATTTAAATGAAAGGTATAACTGGGTGTCATCTGCATAGGAGTGTAAATTAACATTATGTTTCCTAATGAGAGATCCCAGAGGAAGCATGTAAAGTGAAAACAGTAAAGGTCCCAGTACTGAGCCCTGCGGGACACCATATTGAACTTCTGTGAATAATGACGGAGTCCTGTCAGCACATTTCTGTACGTATTGGAATCGATTTGATAAATAAGAACTAAACCAAGCGAGCACGGGGCCTGTAAGCCCAACATCGTTTTCTAGCCTGTGCAGTGAAATAGAATGGTCAATGGTGTCAAATGCTGCACTTAAATCTAACAACATCATTACAGTGGAGTTTCCTTCATCAGAGGATATCAGAATGTCGCGTTAGTGCCGTTTCTGTACTATGACCAGTGCGAAAACCAGACTAGAATTTCTCAAATAAATTGTAATGCATAAGGTGTGACTGAAGCTGACTGGCGACTACTTTTTCTAGTATTTTAGAGAGAAATGGTAAATTTGAAACAGGCCTATAATTATTTAGTATGTGTCGGTCTAGGTCTGACTTTTTAAGTAAAGGTTTAATGACTGACACTTTTAGTGCATCAGGTACGGTGCCAGGCAGTAATGAACTATTGATAATGGTTAAAATAGGCGCTACAAGAACATCCATTGCACTTTTTACTAGTTTTGTTGGCACAGATCTAGGGAACAAGTAGAGGGCTTCATTTTAGTAATTAAAGTTAAGACTTCCTGCTCAGTTACAGGATTAAAATTACTAAAGTGCTGAATGCAATGTGCGGCAGGGTCTGCTAAGCTAGTATTTGGTTTGTACTGTGATGCTGAGATTTGGGATCTTATATTTTTAATTTTCTCATTGAAGAAGTTCATAAAGTCTGTACTGCTAATATCTGTTGGTATTTTGCACTGTTGATCTGAATTGCCATTTGTTAATTTAGCGACTACTCTAAACAGTACCCGAGGATTTTTATTATTGCTATCTATTAATGTAGAATAGTATTCTGAGCGAGCTTTAAAGAGAGCTTTTTATATTTATTAACACTCTCTGTCCATGCAATTTGAAAGACATGTAGCTTTGTTGTTCTCCATCTACGCTCCAGTTTTCGACACTCTAATTTAAGAGCTCGAGTATTTTCATTAAACCAGGGAGAGTTTCTATGCGCTTTGATCACTTTTGTTTTAAGGGGAGCCACTGTGTCCAGAGCATCTTTCAAGGTCACATTATAATGTGATGTTAGCTGATCTAAATTGTTTTCCATGTTTACATTTGATGTTAACTGATTTAAATGGTTTTCCACAATTACACTCGACTTACTCAAGGTATCTATAAATTCTGAAGCAGAATTACAATCTCGATGTCGCACTGCCTTTGTTTTAATCTGTGAGTGCGTTGGCATAGGCAGAACTAAATCAAATGTAATTAAGAAGTGATCGGAAATGACTTAATTTTATGGAGTAATATTTAAATTTTGAATTTCAACTTTGTAAGTTATAATTAAATCTAATGTGTGGTTATGATTATGAGTTGGACCTTTGACAATCTGACAAAATCCTACTGAATTTAACAAATAAGTAAAACATTTGCTAAAAGTGTCAGTTTCCACATCATTGTGTACATTAAAATCCCCCATCAGGACTACGTGATCATAATTTATAGCCAAATCAGATAGAAGGTTGCTAAATTCAGTCATGAACAATGAATGTGGCCCTGGTGGTCTGTAGACTAGCACTATAATTGTGTTGGAATCTGTTTTAATATTTAAAATGACCGCCTCAAAGGATGTAAAGTTGCCTAAATTTTTAGAAGTGATTTGCATTTTGTTACAATGAATTATTCCAAGGCCTCCTCCTCGACCAGAATCTCTAGACTTATGAAGGAGCGAGTATCCATCTGGTGACGCCTCAGCTAGGGGAACAGTGTCACATTTACTAAGCCAGGTTTCAGTGAGAAGACACAGATCAGATTTTGTACTTAATATAATATCATTTACCAAAACAGCTTTAGTGCCAAGAGAGCGAATGTTCAATAAACAGCATTTAAAACTGCAGGCTTCTTTCTGAACTGGTGATATATTTTTTGTTTTAATTTGAAGTAAATTTCTATTACAGATGTCCTTGGTGGAGGGTCTGGTTTTATCCCTTTTATCTAATTATACACCTTATTTTTTGGTTATCAATTAATTTAAGGTTTGTATCAAGACTAAATTTACTGGATGCCTCACAACAGGGATTATGGGTAACAGCTTCAGGAAAATAACAGGTGGGATAAACAACAGCCTGTGATTTAAGATCACATGACTAAGGCCTGGATGGTGCTCTAATCAGTCAACCAGGCAGTTTTGCTGCCATATTTTAGGATAATACATAAGATCCCCTCCAGTTAGGATGAAGACCATCTCTTCTGAAAAATCCAGGCCTTTCCCAAAAATCACCCCAATTAATATCAAGAGTGAGCCTGATATGGCCGTGCAATATGTAACACAGAGAATGGAAAAGGCAGGTGCCATTTCCGTGCATGGAAACCACTCGGTAAGTGACAGTTCTTTGATCGATGGTGATCACCTCGATAGACATGGTAATGGGGGTATGATTGGAACGATAAAGGAAATGGTTACCTGAGCAATGTAAAGTAAGTCTAAAATACCTACACAATAACTATAATCGTAATAAACGAACAATAAAACAGCGGAGAAGCCGTGGATTAAATAAAAAGGCTGTAGTTATCAGCAGGGAGACGTGAATCCCGTGACGAAGCAAGGAAGGGAATGTAGAGACCGGAGCAACAGACGGTCTTATATAGGCAGGCAGCCAACAACGTGGGAGGCGTTGGGATGGGGGACCCAACGGCGTCTCATACGGTGACCGAGCTGCAGGCTATGGACGTATATATGTACGTAAGTAGGATTCAGTTAGCGTTGGGAACCCGCGTACCAAATTTCTTGAAGATGGGCCCATAAGTAACAAAGACCGTTGAAAAGTTCAATATGGCGGCCGACAGTGGCATCATATCACCGAAATAAGTACGTACATTGGTTTCGGTTAGCACAGGGAAGCCACCTACCAAATTTCGTGAAGATGGGGCTATAAATAAGAAAGTTCAACATGGCGGACGTTGTCGACCGTTATCGACCTTTCTGACCGTTATGTGTAGAATTTTGAAATAAAACCTGCCCAACTTTTGTAAGTAAGCTGTAAGGAATAAGCCTGCCAAATTTCAGCCTTCTACCTACACGGGAAGTTGGAGAATTAGTGATGAGTCAGTCAGTGAGGGCTTTGCCTTTTATTAGTATAGATTCCTATACCCAAGGCTTGAGGACACTGGGCAGCTACCTTGTTCACCTGTAGTCCCAGATGTTACCACTAAGGGGCACTTTACATTTTGTCTTGAGATGCTATGAAAAGTTCTCCTGTAATGAAACGCCTCCTTGCACCCAATATGTGGTGTCGATGGCAAATTGGGCTCCCAGAGGTAGGCCTTGGATGTCAGTTGTTTCATTTACCTGTAATTCAAGTCATGGCCACCAGGGGACAGCCTGCATTCTTGTTTAAGGAGCCCCCAACCGCTCTTTTGTTCTTCTATGAATTTTCAGGAATCTCAAAATCCCAACTCGCTGTTCAACGATGAAAACCTGGTGGTTACAGTCCTGAACCTCTTTGTCGCCGGGACAGACACGACTGCCATGACCATCTGCTGGTGTCTCCTTCTGATGGCGAAATACCCCGAGGTCCAACGTAAGGAAGATGGCCTGGTGGTGGGGGGGGTTTGGTTTGATTCCCATTCCCATTTAGTTTGTCCAAGAATTCTGTCCTTGACCACTGATGACCAAGCTTGTCTTCTGTCCCAACCAGGACAACTGCAGCAGGAGATCGACAACATGATTGGGACAAGGCCACCAAAGATGGAGGATCAGAAGGAGATGACATACACCAAGGCGGTGATCCATGAGATCCAGAGGTTCTCCAACATCGTACCCTTAAATCTTCCTCACCAAGCAACCACCGATGTCCACTTCCGGGGCTACTTGATCACTAAAGTGAGGCTCTTTGTGTTCTGTGCCCTGTTTCTGGCTGGTAGTTCGGCCATCTGCTTGACTGACAGGCTTTTTTTTTTCTTTTTAATTGTAGGGCACAACAGTCATCCCGCTGCTGACCTCTGTCCTGAGGGATGAAGCCCACTGGGCGACGCCAAACGAGTTCAACCCCAGCCACTTCCTCGATGCTGACGGCAACTTTGTGGAAAACAAGGCCTTCCTGCCCTTCTCTGCAGGTACCCATCGCCCACCGCGCCCACCACAAAGGTCTTTCATGAGAGTTAGGGGGCCGAGCCTAAGCAGTCTTGATTGTCTTCGGCTTTAGATGTGTGGTCTCAGATGTGACCAGAGGTGCTTCTCTGAAAGCCCACCCAGTACGATCATCTACTAATCCTACACGGATGGCCTAAGATCTTTGGCAGTCTAGGATATCACAGGCTACTTCTTTGGGTCTGGGTGGCCACAGATGACCAGTGGGGTGTCTCCTCCCTTGTAGGTGAGACCAGTAGTGGCCTCTTGCATGACCCAGTACCACTGGCTGTAGATAAGTTCCAGTGACAGCCCCAGTGACCAGGGGCCAGTTTCCAAGCAGTAGCTGCTTTGCTGAAGGTCACATCCAGATTTCCAGTGGTTCTCTGAAGACCACACCTGACCAGCGTGGAACGATCTCAACAAGTGACCAGCAGGCCCCAGCTGTGCCCAAAAGCAGCTTTGTGGTTGAGTCCATCTGGCCTTTTTGATCGGTCAGATCCCATGAGACGGTCTGCCAACAGCTGACCAGCAAGGGGCGTCACTTCTGAAGGCCTGTGGTGTTTTCAGTCAGCCCTGAGCGCCCGCTTGCCATGGAAGGCACTATATTTAGAGAGACAACTGCCTTCTGAGGTCACACACAGATGGCTCAACTCACAGCCTCGTGGTCTCTACTTAACTGCCACACGGGTTCAAGTGACCGATTCCACAGGACCACTCATAGATTTTTAATCCTCATCCTTTGTCCTCTCAGGTCCAAGGGTCTGCGTGGGTAAAACTCTGACCAGGATGGAACTCTTCCTGTTCTTGACGGCCCTCCTACAGAACTTCACCTTCACGCCACCGCCAGGGGTCACGACTGACCAGCTGGACCTCACGCCGGCCATCGGTTTGCTCTTGAGCCCAACACCCCAGGAACTGTGTGCCATCAGGCGCAGCCAGAAGTGAAAATGAGAGTGTGGCCTGACGACCGCCATACCACCTGTGCCCCCGGGGTCCATCCCTTCTCTGATTGGTTAAATAAAGGTCAGCATTGTGCCCAGAGGTTGGCCTCAGTGGTCTTTTGGTTCCTAGGTGGGAAATGGGGGTCTCTGTATTGTTGCCAATGCTGGGGGTGGAGTTTTGTTTGCTTCTTTCACAGGTTGGGATGGGACTTCATTGGCTCCTTATTCTCTGGGGGCGGGGCCTTCATTGGGCTCTAGTTCAGTGGCTGTTTTCATTGGCTCCTACTTGATGGGGGCGTGCCCCTTTTAGGGTGGGGCTTTTAATGCCTCATTTTTCAGTAAGGGTGGGGTCTTTGGTCCATTTTTGATGGGACTGGACTTTCATTTGCGCCTTTCCTGGGGTGAAGGCCTTTCATTGGTTGCTTTTTCAGTGGGGGTGCAGCTTCATTGGCTGTTTTTCAATGGGGCATGGATTTCATTGGCTACTTTTTCCAATTGGGCAGGGCTTCCATTGGTTCCTTTTTTCAGTGGGGAGGGGCACATTTAATTTTTCACATTACTAAATATTTAAAAAAAAAAAAAAAAAAAAACAAACTCCAGATTCAAAATCCTTTTTTTTTTATTATTTATTTATTTATTTATTTATTATGTCACTCTAGAAGGTTCTCAGAAGTCGATTATCTGGCGCAGTCACTCGTCCTCGCTTTCCGCCGGCAGGATGATTTTGCTTGGGTCAAAATAATTCTCCGTCATGACGGGCAGACCCCGCGCTTCTCGATCCTTGATAAGCCTCTCGGCTTCCCGCCGGGCCCACTGCCGCATCCTGCCGGGGAGATAAAATAAAATAAATAAATGAACAAAAGTGAAACATAAAGAGGAAATTCACATAAAGATGGCCGCTCCACCAGGAGCTGAACAGCCTGGTCTTTCTTTATTCATACAGTATATAGTGCCTTTCACCGTTGGCTATACACTGACCTCTGTACTGCATTCAATTCAGCACAGGTGCTACCTTGAAAGGCGCTATATACGCAGTACAATCCGAAGACAGAGATTGCTGACCAGGCTGGTTGTGAGGCGACACATCTCTGTTTATTTATATGTGGCGCCTTTCACAGTTGGTTTACAAACTGGCCCCTGTACTGCATGCACCTGAGCTTGTAAGGCGCTATATGGGCAATAGGATTTAAAGACTGTGATGAACAGACCCTTGAACGAATGAATGAATGAATGAATTACAGTAAGAGAAACAACTAACTCGCAGTTAGGAGACCCATCTGGGTTCGCTTCCTGGGTCCTCCCTGCCTGCGTGGAGTTTGCATGTTCTCCCCGTGTCTGCGTGGGTTTCCTCCCACAGTCCAAAGACATGCAGGTTTGGTGCATTGGCAATACTAAATTGTCCCAAGTGTGTGCCCTGCGGTGGGCTGGCGCCCCTGCCCAGGGTTTGTTTCCTGCCTTGTGCCCTGTGTTGGCTGGGATTGGCTCCAGCAGACCCCCGTGACCCTATAGTTAGGATATAGCGCGTTGGATAATGGATGGATGGAAATAACTAAATACTGTAAATAAAAGCCATATTGTGCGGAGTATGTAAAGCACAGTGTGTGTGTGTGTATATGTTACCTAGAAAGGCGCTATATCCCTGAAGATCTGAAGTAAGGAGCCATGCGTTACATGAATTTCGGCAGTGCCCCAAGTAGACAGATAACTGCATAGATGGTACCAATGCAGTTTAACTGCTGGGGCATGGCTGTCACCTTGAAAGGCACTATACACAAGAAGGTACAGACCCTTATCTTAATTAAAAGTGATGCCAGGTAAAGAAAAGGTAAAGCCAAAACCACACAGTATTCAAAGTGCTGTGGCTGTGTGCTGCAGTGAAAGGCACTATAAATAAATACCTGAAAACCTATCAAGAAGGAGCGAGACCCTTACTTGAAATGCTCCTGGTTGACAAATTCCTACCTTGCCACACAAGCCGCACTGTTCACTACATTTCAAGTTCATGGGAATGGGTACTGAAAGAATTGAAGACCGTGATCAGGAACAGACCCCAGCCGTCCATAAATTACAATAATGTGTCCAGTAGAAGAATGACTGCATAGCCACACTGTGCCCAGCAGGGCAAGTGTTGTTTATGGTGCTGGAAAGGCGCTAAATACACAATAAGATCGGAAGGCTGACATGAGCAGCCAACTTGCTGTACAATCCCCACTGCACACCACACTTTTAAGTGCATGCCTTGAAAGGCGCTATATACTGCAACACCAAAAGACGGTGTCAAAGAATAGACTCTTACATGAATTTCAAGGACCACCTGACTGGACCAAATGGCACTGAACACAGGACTGGAGCAGTCATGGACGCCTTGATCATGGTAGTGCCTTGGGTGGCATGTCCATGTCACCGACTGTTAGACGGAGTGGACTGATGCTATGGTAACGGACGGCAGTGCCAGTCGAAGCCCTTATCGACTGGTGAATCTCCCACACAAGGCCATATGTGCTTTGCTTGACTTGGAAACCCTGCGGCTCACACACTGGCTCAGAGATGCTGACTGTGTGTGTCAGATATGAGTTTAAGAAAAAGTTACCCAGAATTCCTGTGCAGGGTGGGAACTTTAATTCAAGAACCTTTGAATTTGTCATCAGGTGTCTGCATCCAAACGTCTGCTGTAAATGTGCCACACGATGGTCAAAGGATTATGTCCATGCTATCCATTCACCAATCAAAAGAGAGGACTTAACAGATCCTGCCCTCTCGACACTTGACAATAGAAAGTGACACGTCTCATCGCAAGGTAGTGTGGACTAAAGAGAAAAACAGACACTAATGTCGGCATTATTAATGGAAGGAATTATTAAGGATATGATTGGGCAGCACAAGTACAAGTGTTTTCCTGAACGGTCAGCAGGGGTTCAGAAAAGGGAGGTCATGTTTTACTAATATGCTGGAATTCTGTGAGGAAGCAACAAAAAAATACAATCAAAGTGGAGTTATTGATGTGGACTTTCAGAAAGCATTTGATGAGGTGCCACATGAGAGGGTGGGCATCAAAGTAAAAGAAGTGGGAGGGTGTGGTGTGTAGATGGGGGCAGAATTGGCTCAGACACAGGTAGCAGAGGGTGATGGTGTGAGGAACCTCATCAGAATTGGGTGATGTTAAGAGTGGTGACCAGCAGGGGGCAGTACTGGGGCCGCTGCTATTAAAAAAAAAAATTAAATAAATATATAAATATATATACATACATACACATATGTGATTTGGATAGGAATATAAGTAACAAGCTGGTTATGTCTGCAGATGACACCAAGATAGGTGGACTGGCAGATAATCGAGAATCCACTGAATCATCACAGAGGAACTTGGATAGCAGACAGGCTTGGGCGGAGTTGTGGCAGATGAAATGTAATGTCAGTAAATGTAAAGAATTACACATAGGAAGTCAAAATGTGAGGTCTGAAAATTGAAAGTCTACCTCATGGGAAGGATTTAGTGTAGAGTCCACTACGACTCCTATCAACTTCCAGTCAGTGTTCAGAAGCCATTAAGAAGGCTAACAGGTTATATAGCGCCTTGATGTGTGGAGTAAAACAACAACAACATTTATTTCTAGAGCACATTTTCATATAAATTATGCAGCTCAAAGTGCTCTACATGATGAAGAAAGAGAAAAAAGACAAAATAAATAATAATTAGAATAAGGGAACACTAATTAACATAGAAAAAAGTAAGGTCCGATGGCCAGGGAGGGCAGAAAAAACAAAAAAAAAAAAAAACTCCAGATGGTTGGAGAAAAAAAATTAAATCTACAGGGGTTTCAGGCCACGAGACCACCCAGCCCCCTCCAAGCATTCTACCTAACATAAATGACCTCAATCAGTCCTCAAGTCACACAACAAAAAAGTCACAGGAGGTTCTGCTCAACGTTTATAACGCACTGGTGAGGCCTCATCTGGAGTTGTGTGTGCAGTTTGGGTCTCCGGGCTACAAAAAGGACATAACAGCACTAGAGAAGGTCCAGAGAAGAGCAACTCGGCTGATTCAGTGCTACAGGGGATGAGTTATGAGGAAAGAATAAAAGAGCTGAGCTTTTACAGTTTAAGCAAAAGAAGATGAAGAGAAGACCTGACTGAAGTGTTCAAAATTATGATGGGAATTAGTCCAGTGGATCGAGACGGTGACTTTAAAATGAGGTCATCAAGGACACGGGGACACAGTTGGAAACTTGTTAAGGAGAAGTTTACACAAACATTAGGGAGTCTTAGAATAAGCGACCAAGTAGTGTGGGAGACAGTTAAAACTTTCAAAATTCAACTTAATCTTTTTTAGAAGAATTAAGTGGATAGGACTGGCGAGCTTTGTTGGGTTGACTGGCCTGCTCTCATCCCGATTGTTCTGATGTCCTAGTGTGGACGTAACACAAAGTTGAAACAAACTCATACCCGTGATCTGGGAGGTAGTGCACAAACGTCGACCCAAGCACGATGGCGATGGAGATGCTGAAGAAAAAGGCCAACTTCATATTCCAGGAGTCCACGTTAGGGTCTTCCCTGCTGAAGCCATGAAAGTCTGGGTTCTAGGAGAAGAGAAAAAAAATGTAATAAATAAAATTACAACAGGAGGTGATGAGAGAATGTGGAGGTGGATTCACATGAAAGGACAATTCTAACAAGAGCAGGCCAATGGGCCAAGCCTATCGCCTAATTTCTCCCAAATGATATCACATCAGGTTTCAAAGGGCCCTAAAGTCCTACCAGGCATCTGCAGTTCTCCGAGTGACGAAAACTCCTTTTGTGTGATATTCACCCTTGACAGGTTTCTGACTGTGGCCCCTGTGTTCTTGTTGAACTCATTATAAAGAAACAGCCGGGATCCACCGGACTCATTTCTCTCTATTTATTTAAAAAAAATATATATATATTGGAAGGCTTGGAAGGAGACAATACGTGATCTTCTTGGAAGGCAATTTGACATCCTGCGACAGACTTTAACGTCATTGAGATAAGGCAGTGAGACAATAGGACAGCTGCTGCACAGGCTTTTAAATGATCGACGTGCAGCGCGACAAGCAGAACACGCAGCTCAGCAGCAGCAGCAGGAAAAAGACAGCAGCTGATCAGACCGCATCTCCTCAGCGTGCGATTAGCACCCCTTGACAACGCGAGCAGCAGAGACGCAAAGTGGGTGTAGCGTTGTGCGCCTTTGGGGAATGGATGGAAGGGGGTGGGCGAGCGAAGCGAGTAGAGGGTAAAGCCCCCTAGTCTTTCATAATTTTAAACACTTCAGTCATGTCCGCTCTTATGCACTGGCTTGAACTGCTCTGCATGTGTTGTTCATATTCACAGGAAGTGGACGGTGCAGATGTCAATCTGGATGCTACCATTTGAAAAACAAACCCCTGAGGGTTCATGTCGTCTGATGAGGCTTACGCTACTACAGACACTCCAGCGTCTACCAAGTGGACCAAACGGACCAGCGAGACGGCCATATCTTGATCAGCAGCAGGACGATATGCTGGGCCCCAGACAAGCAGCTGGACTGAAACGTCTGCTGTACCTCCCATCACCCCATTTTGTCAGCTGATCTGGCCAATCAGTTCAAACCCGGAGTAATGCTTACCGTGTGAAGGCTGCACACAGACCACAATACAAAGCGCACACACGGCGAGTGACCAAAACACATTTACACTTGCTGTGACCCACTCGATCGGCACGCTGACAGTCTCCTAGTCAGTAGGTGACAGTGTCACATAGCTAACAATGTCACAGCATATTAATGGAAGAAGAGCTGAGCCTGACTTTAAAAGGAAGGAGAAGATGAAGACTCAATTGACCAAAACCAGCGAAGGAAGGGCAAGAGCGACATTCTCGGGGGGTGGCAACATGCCAAGCAGGGGCATTTCAGATGTTTTTGCAGGTCTTCCTTGCGATTTGGTGACCTGTTGTGTCACACACAGCCCTTCGTTTGTCATTCTGACACCCACATAAGCGGTCCCTCCGGGAAACCCACCATTTTCTACACACAGCATGATGTATGAATTATCACATACTGTCTTCCAGTCTGACATCTTTTTGACCACATGACCCTTGCGCCCAATGTGGACACGTCAAGTATAAACCCACCTTTAACCTCCGAGACCCGTGGCAGTGTTTAGTTTAACTCCCCATCAATGGCGAGGACAGACAAAACTTGAAATCACCAATGTGACAAAAGAACATCAAAGGATAAGGCTGGCAATTTTCGCATCAAAGTCACAATCGGGGTATATTTTAATTTGCCACTTCAAACTGTGTCCCAAAGTGAAGCACATTTTATACATTTAACAAAATAGTTCGCCTTTCTTGTGCTTTATACTGAAGCTAATGGGCACAGAAAGGTTTTAAAATCCACTTTGAAGAAGCAAAGGTTCCGTTTTAGGAAGAAGAAGCATCTCCCGTGTTTCTGAGACAAGTGACAAGTAAACTGAAATAATACACATATTCCCGGGTTCTAGGTACAGATTTCTCGAAGTAAGGATATGTTTCTTGCTCGCTTGTCTGTTCGCAGCAGGCACCTTGGGAAAGGTCACTGAACGAAGTGCAGACCCCAATTTTTCATCAAGCTCGGTTCTGCTAATTCTCCGACTTTTGTTTTTTCGTCAGTTGTGTTCTGCCATAGCTTGTAATAACAGACAGACATGTGCTCAGATCAGATGACGATGATGATGATGACGTCCCCTCACCGAGCCCTGCACTTCACCAGTCACATTCCATCTCATTATTCTGCACAGCCTATCGAGTGAGAGTCGAAGTGAAGGGCGCATGTAAGACTTTGATTGCACTTTATACACAGGACAATAAATCTGAACTGAAATGATCAGACAGCATTGTACTTTTAACAAAAGCCTTCTATTTTTGAAAGGGGCAAGCCAACGACATGCAGCACTTCCCATGTTGTGTCATTCACATGTACTATAAAAGAAATAGAGAAAACAAAAGAGGCAGAGTGTGCCAAAGCGCAGATTAAAGTGCCACAAACCAACCACTGCATTTCTGAATGCACGATGAGCTGCTCTGATTGAGGACTTCGACTTTAGTGTTCCTGTGCCGAGGACAGGGTAAGAAAAGAACTGAGAACAAAAACTCACCAATACCAATCAATCTGTAAATGCACAGGGAGAACATGTAAAGCTCCATACAGACGAAGGCACACAACCATTCTGCCAACGTGAAAATATCTGCACTAAACTTAAACCTTGGTAAATTGGCATTGCTAAATTGGCCTGAATGTATGCGTGTCTGTTTGCCTTGCAAAAGTTTGGCACCTTGTCCAGGTATTGCTCCGTCCTTGTGCCCAACACTGGCTGGCATTGGCATCAGCTGCCCCGAATAATCAGCTTAGGAAGATGGACAGATGGATGCCTAGAACATCCGTTTAGTTCTCATCCCACTACTGATACTCTGTGACCCTGAGGAAGTCACTTCACCCATCTCTGCTCCGATTGGAAAACCAAAAGAAATGGAACCAATTGCACCCCCGATGTTGTAAATCGCCTTGGAATCAGCCAAACAAATAAATGGAAGTAAAGGTAAAGTAGTAACTACAGGGCAGGCCAACAGTCCATCACTAGGCGTACCCAGTAGACCAGGCCGATTAATGGAATCAAGACAGTGCATCAGTTGCTAGGCTGCTTTCGATGGTGCAGACTTCGTTAAAGACGCTATATTAATGAAATGAATGCTTTGTACCTGCACGCCGACAGCCCATTTGGTGTTAAACGGGATTAAATGGCCCGTGCTGCCTCCTAGCGGTCATGCTACTTTGTTGGTATGGAATCTCACGAATTATCCGGCAGCTTTTTAATAATCGAACTGTCGTGTAGACTTGCGCCAGGCTTCGCGGGAGTGGTCTGACAGCAGGTGGAGTCCACCGGGGCTTCTCTCTTCTAGTTACGGCTGCAGGGCTCACATCAGGAGTCAAGCCGCACAGCTAAGTGGTCGGTCAGCCTACGCCGCTCCTCCACCCCATGAGCTTTTCGGTTGCTCAGTATGGCACGAGCGGGGTCCCGACACGGGACACTACATGCACGAGCGAGTCCGTGAAAGGCGCTATATGACGCGCCGCATTCTTACCTTCTCGAAGACGCTGACCTCCAGGTGTCCGTCATCGTCCTTGTGCCCCGCCGAGCCGACGCTCGAGACAGCAGAGGCGCCCGCTGCCGCTGGAGACCGAGACTGAGAAACCATTCGGGTCCCGCCATACAGGCAGCTGCGAAACGCTCGCAAGGCTCCAATATTTCGAAACAACCGCACAGCCATCACCGCCGGGCTGCGATAGCTAAACAGAACGGCGAGCGGGCCCCGGAACCGGAAATGTCATCCGCGGGCATTGAGCGCAAAGGGAGGCTAGAGTGGTTTGAGAACGCCGCCATCTTTAGTGAGGAAAGACCAACGACCAGCGATCTCAAAAGCCACTTCAGGGGCACGGGGATCGGAGCCAAAAGTTGCAGGAAAAAGGCCTAGACTGGACAGTGGGAAGGTAAATTGTGTTTGTAATGTTTATTACCGTTTCCACTCCAGAATGTTCCTAAATACCTAATACATGCAAATCAAAAAAAAGGTAAAACTAAAAGTACGAAGGAATATTAGCCTGCCGCGACATCATAAACTTCGTCTTTTTTCATGAGAGAATCAAAGGAAGGATGTGTGTGCCGGACAAGACATCGCAGGATCCACTCAATAAAATATACGAATAATAAAAGAAAAAAGTAAAATACTGTAAACTGTACAGAACATTTGGATGAAACTCTGCGGTGTGAGAAATGCCATATGTGCCATCACCAAGGAGCCACTGAGTTAAATAAGAGTGCTTGGAGTTCAAACCTGAGCACCGAGTCAGACACTATTGATTTGGAGTAGGAGGGACTAGTCCTGGGGGGCTAATCCTGTGCTCCGGCTGGCTTCTTGATTAAGGGTCTTGCCTGTCAATCCCCCACTCATGTGCAGTTTTGGTGGCAAGGTTTCATGCACTCCAGCTTTCATGGACCCTGGGTTCAAATCCCCACCCTTTGTCATTATCTATGTAAAGCTTACATGTTCTCCCTTCATGCCACATCCTCAAAGACCTGAAGGTCAGGTCCAGATTGGGCCCAGCACAGATGAGTGCCCAGGCCAGGCCTTACCGCCATTGTTGGCAGGGCAGCTTCTGAGGGTTCTGGCAGAGGGCTTTGATTTTCTGGAACAATCCATTTGTGGAGCTGAGTGGTTTGGTAGCCCTGAATTCTTGTTCCCCCCCCCCCACCAACTATTTCATTAAAACTACACATATTTATATTATTAATTAGGGGTGGCTCAAGAAAAAAAAACTATGAAATTCTTAAAGTGCAAAGGAATTTAAATCAAATAAAAAAGAAAGTTAGCAGACCACCAAGTGTCAATGGACCTCATGACGGAGCAGGGGATTCATTTTTAAAAACTTTGTGTGGATTTCAATGTGAAAAAATGCGTATGCCAAAAAAAAAACCAAAATCTGATTTGTAAAAACTGCCATAAGATGATGAATAAAAAAAAAATGAATTAAAATAGTCTCAACTTAAAGTGCCCACCACTAGCTGGAGAGGACTGGCACCTTCTAGATGACCCACAAGTTCCAAATAAAACCCAAGGGGAGTCATGAAAAGTGACTAAAGTTTTAAAACTGAAGCTAATTTCCCATTTAATGATTAGTGAAGATTTTTACAAATGGCAGAAAATATCCAAAGTCCCACCTTTTAACAAGTTTTAATCCCAAACTGTTCCGATTGGTACCCTAAAACAACTGCAGATGTCACGATTAGCACAACACTTAGAAATGTGCCCCCTACCCCGGTAATCAAGCAGCACACGGCCTGTGTTGTTGCCACTTTTGTATTGTGAAAGCTTGTGAAGCCGGGGGTGTCACTAACACGTCCTGTGCACGGCGAGCAGTTGTCACTTTGGGACTGCAGGCACGAGAACAGAAGTTTCCAAGCTTGATCGCAGAAAGACTGCGATGGCCTGGATACAAACCCTCTGGCCAAGTGGCACTGTGACAGACACTGACTTTGTCATTTTGTATATTTTCTGTTTTGTGTTATCTAATTCTATACACTCTTTTTTTATTGTTATCATCTCCATGTATAATTCACATTATACTCTTAGGTTAGATAGGATAACCTGACAGCCTGTAACTCAGTGGTTAGGTGGCCATTCCCGTTTTCGCAAGGGGCCTGGGGGAATAACTGATGGCACCTGTGACAAGGTGACGTGTTTTGCAGGAACTCGTGTGATCAAAGCTTTGAGGTTAACACTATTAGCGCAGCCAGATAGTTACCTGCATGCAGGTACGGGACCCCCGATTGAACCTTTAGGCATGGACTGGAACGGGGGCATCTGAGAGACAATAAGGACACCAGAGAGTGAGAGACTCCATCCACCGGGACGTTGAAGGAGCTGCTGAAGCTAAAAGCTGCCCAACAAGATGGCTTCTACTGCGACGCAGACGTTACCTTCATCTTTATGGAAAGGACCATTTGAGCTTTCCAACTTTAGCTGCTGACCTACCACAGGAATTGCGGACCCTTTAGAAACTCGGGAACTTTTGCTGCATTCTTTCTATTACAGGAACTCGGGGCCCTCTTTTGTTCCTTGTGGTCCCACGTTTAGGGTCCATACTTCTTGTTCAACCAGGAACTATCATGGGTGGGGCTCAGGTGATGAAGTGTGCCGATTAGTCAACCACAAGCACTGGCGCCATCTTACAAATCTGTTTGGAGAGTGGGCGGTGAAGACGGAGCGCCACATCACTCCTCACGGCCGCCTCCCTGGTGCACCACATTGAAGTGATAAGTCTCCCCCCTGTGAACGGACGATCGTGACACACTTCACACCGTGTCGCTCTTTTATGCACGTCTGTCGCATATTCTAACTAAACGCCGCAGTGGGAAAGTGACACCCAGAAAGGGGGCCAGGGACCTCAAAAGGCCCACAGTCCTCATCGTACAGGAACGCACAGGCTTCTTGGAAACTTCAGACCTCAGCTGTACCCCCATGCAATACCACCCCCCCCCCCTTCATTTGACATCCAATAACCCAAGCAAACAAGAGAAAAAAAAATTAAACTGTATTTTATATTCGCAAGAATAAAAACAACTTTACAGGTCTGAAATTCTTACATTAGAACTTCCACTTTTTTTTTTTTTTGCATATTAAATAACAAAAACATCCCTCAGGCTGTCAAAACAATAAATAGTCACAATAATTTACAATATAATACAAAAAAAGTCAGAAGAGTGGAAGTCAGAGTAACATTTTCATGAAGCAGCTATGTACACTCGAAAACACTGGAAAAAAAAAAATAAAATCAGAACTGATATGGCTTTGCGTCTCATCCTCTTCATCACCCGACACCATTCTCTTCCGTCTGGACTGAAAGAGAAGTCGGCCTGTAGTGCTCGTAAGTCAGTAATGGCACTCGGGGCCGAGCTCATCCACTACAAGGCTATCGCAATTATTTACATGCGCTTCTTCCTATGAACAGACCCTCTGGTGGCCCCTGGACAGGACGGGATGGGATGGGCTGGCAACAGCTGTGAAGAAGGTCACACCTCACCAGTGGTGCATGATGGGGAGGAACACCTGACAAACCCAACGGTTTAGGAGGTTGGTGGAAAAGGGCCGGGGGCTTGGGGTCTACTTAGACAACAGCCTAAACCTTAGCATGAGGTAGCCTTTTGGAACTGCACCGCTTAGGACTAAGTGGGTACGGTTAAAAGGGGGCTGGGGGGGGAGTGCTGTCTGAACGTATGGCTTTACGCTGATAAGCAGAGTACGATGAAGGATCTTACAGATGGATCTGAAGCGTCATAAATCTGCATGACCTGGATGGCTAATCCCTACAGTTCAATAATCACAACCACCCCAGCTCAGGTCTGACGTCCTGTCCCAATATTTGACCAGAGATGGATGGATGTGTGCGCCTTCTTTACTCGTTCTGTGGTCTCCAGGGAGTGCCAGATGAGAGATTAGCATTGACAAAACAAGAACTCTGGAGGGGCATCTCAAACCCTCCTTCTAACACACCAAGTTATCCAATCTCACAGAATCCTTGCCTGTTCTTTCATCTGCTCGGGAGATGTTCGTCTAAAACACAAGTATTACCTGTGGGGCGTAGTCAGCAGTACGTAATAAATCAGAGCACAGGTCAGCAGAGCCGAGAAGCAACCATCTGTGCAGAAGTGGGGCAGACGATAACCACCAAGACACGCGCACTGAAAAAACCCGATGACACAGAAATGTAACATAAGGCTGGCAAGTGTAAGGAAAGCTGGCACAGAGCAGGACTGTTTAGTAGCTGCTAGCCACCTGTCACCGTCACTTGATGAGGTTTACTTACAACTCCGCCTTTCTGCCTCAAGTGGTGCACAAAAGTCTTCCCCACAATGAAGATGGCACACTTTGAACGGAGAGCTGAACTTGTTGCCACTTTCTGCGCGCAGTCCCTTCTGGACTCAGCTGCTAGTAGGATAGGGGACCGTTTTGTGACAATTTTATCAAAACCAACCAAAAAAAAAAAACCCCAATAAACCAAGGTGGTTCACTTCACTATAGGTAGATGGTCTAAACAACGAAGACCACCCATGAGATGCCGACAATCGAACAACGTCTTGTAATCCAGAACAAGTCCTACCTAAAACTCTTCTCCTGGCTATCCAAACATTAAAATCAACTTTCCAGATTTTTTTTTTTTTTCATATAAAAGGCCAACAGATTAAAAATGTAACCCAACACAACTTGTCACCCAGTGTGAAGATGCTATAAAGGCAAGAATGAACTGCGATTAACAAAAAAAAAATAAATAACCGCGATGCCACCTCGGCAGCCATAATTCCATTTCAGAGATGCTTCACCCTTTTCCCCAAGCCGTGATGTAACCACAGGCAGTTCAAGTTTGGACTGTAATTTCTAAAAAAATAATAATAATAATAAAAAAAAAAACAGATTAAATAAAATTGGGTAGCATTAGTCGTTCCAAGTAAAAAGGTTTTCTTTCCACCAAAAGAAGAAAAAAAAAAAAAAAAAAAAAAAAAGGGGGGGGGGGGTGCAGCGCCAGTTTCTCAACAGCTGACCCCCCAACCCCCAGGTACTAAGTGCTGCAGCCCGATCTCCTCAACAGGATTTAGTGTTGTGAGGCATTCAGGCTTTTTTCACTGAGAGCACAGCTCTTGCTCTCTTTCTCTTTTTAAAATCGTAAAACTTGCTTAAGTGTGGGGAAACGGTGGCCCTTCCACAAATGTTCAAAGCCTGTAGTGATTGGGAAGGGGAGGAGGCGCTGCCCTTGGGATGTCATCACGCCAACATCTTCTCCCAACAGCGTTACGGCCTTAATTGTCACCATTAAATTTTCTACTGTTAGCCTATTGCACTTTTGTCACAACCGAACCCTGCAGAAACCCCCACAGGTTGCTGGAAGACATCCCATCCCAGTAAGTTGACAGTCCTGCAGGATCTTCAGCTCACTGAGACAAGTCCGTCAGCGCGGAGCTCCCCTCGAACAGCACCTCCTTGCGAGGTGGTGGATCTGTGACCGCCAGCTCTTGTGCCAGGTCATTGAAGCGGGCTATATAGTCCACGCTGTTCTCACTTATCATGCAGGCCAGCTGGGAGTCCACCTTAAAAACAAAAGAGAGAGATTTCACAGTCAGTGGTTTTTGTATGGTGAAATCCATCTTGACATGTAGGCCCCAGTGTAACCTCCACAGATGCAAAGCCAAGGCTGGACCACGTGTAGCTAATATAAGAACATCTTCCATTACGGCATTCATAGGGCTCAGGGTCTTTGCACTTTTTTTTTTGCACATGTCCTGATCATTGCTTTTCAATACCCAGCATCCTTTACTTTCTTTGAAAACTTAACTGATCCTCATTGGACTCTTATGGATGGCCACTTTTGGTAGGAAAGACCACTATAGGGTGGTCCAGATCTAATTATGCAATGTTCATTACGCTATAACTTATTAAGTTTATTACATAGAAAATCACTCAAAAAATCCCGGACCATCGAGAAGTGTGCGATCTGACAACATGAAGAATCGTCTTCATGCCGAACTGGAATCGTCCCTGCATAAATCTAAGTCATCCAGACGATCTGGATCTGCATAATTAGATCTGGACCACCCTGTACATAACCTACCATGAAACTCAGTTAACATTCTGAGCACTCAATCATGAATAGATAGATAGATCTTTATTTATCTCAGGGGAGGGATTAGCTTTTGGACTTGCATAAAAAGCTCTTATAACCAACAACCACCACCCCACGTAAATAGACACCAGAATTACAAAAAAGAAGAAAACTTCTGACTTGGGTAAAGATAAGAGAGCAGTCAGAGGTATTGCCGTAGCTATGAAGGAGGCCCCCCCATTGCATTTTTTGATGCACTCCTGCTCAATAGTATGTCAGAGAGAGAATGTGCAGCATTGTTCATAATGGCCATCAGTTTTGTCCTTATTCTCTGCTCCACCACCTCCTTCAGAGGGCGTCCCATAACTTAGTCAAGTCAAGTCAAGTTGGGGAGTATGCACTGGTACAGTGTGTTGATGCACCCACTACATGATAAAACAGCTCGGGATTCTGGTTGGCAACCCCCCAGGCAGGCAGGAGGTCCAGTCCCACCCTCTGGAAATGACCCTCTGTCTGCTGCAGCCAGGTGTTAACGTGGGCGACCCCTTGGGTTGGTCCAACCAATTGGGTCCCCAACAATGAGGATCTTACAAGGCGGATTACCCTCCATAACTTCTGCATGCATTCTTAATGTCAATTTGGTGGGCCTCTCCTGAAGTGAGGTTGCCAGCCTAGCATGCTGTAGCAGGGGTTACCAGGGATTATCCATTTACTCTTATACAGTACCTAAAGAGCGCTGAGCTCCTTGGAATTTTCATGTTTTACTGTTTCCCAACACTGAATCTCTGTGGATTTCATTAGGTTTTTTTTTAACACTGACCATTAGAAAGAGACTTAAAAACATCAAAGTGAAAACAGAAATGACCTAAATTTATTACAATTATTTAACTAATAAAAAAAAACAAAAAACTGATCACCTAAATATTCACCTTTTTTTTGACACATCAAAATCATCACTGGTACTGTCAATGGGCTTTAAGAGTTCCATAATTAGTCAAATGCAGGTCGCCTGTGAGCAGTCAAGGTGTTTCAAGTCACTGCAGTACAAATGCAGCTCTAACTGGAAAAACCAGAGCATGAAGACAAAGGGACTCTCCAAACAACTCTGTTTATTAGAGGGGGTGCACACAACAAGATGTCCAAGTCCTTCAATATCAGTGCTGGATTGGTACTAAACTTTTGACTTTGGTATCGATACCACCTTTCAGACCTCTGTACCTGTATGTACCTAACCAAACAACAGATAACTCCAACACACCAGCGTCTCGCTGCACCATTACGACACACTGATTTCCTCTTGTTAGCATGTAGGTATGAAGTGTGTAATTGTTTGTAAAACCAATATAAGGGGGGGCTGCTTGGGGGTTCCCCATGAAGTCTGGACTGTGTTAAAGCTGGTGGTTTCATTTCAACAAGTCTACAGCACAGATAGATGCTGAAGTTTACTTCTGGTATTAAAAAAAAAAACCCAAAATGCCGGTGCCGTACCATTTTAAAAATAGTTTTTTTTTTTTGGTTCTTTTCCAGTACCTTATGCCATGCAACCCTACTCAAAATCCACTGGAGTACAGTCAAGTCAAGCATTAAAAAGTGGAAAAACCATTGCACAGCTCTGAATCAGCCTGGAGAAGACCATCCACAAAAACCGTGACAAGGAGGGCACTATGGGGGGTGAGATTACTAACAAGGGACCTAGGAGAACTCTGAGGGAGTTCCAAACTAAAGTGGCCGAGATTGAAAAGACTGTAGCTGTTGTCCGAGTGTTCCACTAGCCACAGCTTTATGGAGTGAAAGAGAGACGCCATGGTTAAAAAAATAAAGAAAAATGCACGTGACATCTCGGCTAGATTGTTCCAGAAGGCACGTGGGCAAGCGGAAGAAAGTTTTATAGTCCGATAAGACAAAAACTGAGATTTTCAGTTATCATACTAAATGCTACTTTTGGTGTAAGCCAAACACCACACATCATCAGAAACACAACATGTCAAGCACTGTGGTGGCAGCATCGTGCTGTGGGACACTTTTCTGCAGCGGGCACTGGAAAAATTGCGAAGGCAGAGGGTAAGAATAATGCATCCTGGAGAAAAACTTGCTGCAGTCTGGGACTTGGCAAAATATTCCAGCATGTCAATGACCTCACACTTAAAACCAAAGCTACACAAAAATAGCTTAAAAGCGACAGTGTTAATATCTCCTGGAGTGGTAGACCTCCATTCAATTTAGAATTAGTGGGTGGACTTGAAAACAGCCCTTCACTTGAAGTCCTCGTGCCACTTTACAGGGCTTGAGAAGTTTTGCAAAAAAGAATGGAGTGAAATGGCAGTGTTCAGGTGTCCAAAGCTGATGAGAGGGACCTGTGCTGACAGACTCAAGGCTGTCATGGCTGCCATCTACTAAATACGGACTTGAAAGAGGTGAATAGTTGTGCACTCAATGGTTTTTGTGTTTATTAACTGTAATAAGTTAGGCCAATTTGTAGAGATCCGTTTTCACTCTGACAATTAACAGTCATCGTTCTGATGAAGTCTAATTAAGTCAACTGTGATTCAACGTTGGACAACAACTTTTTATTAGGCAGTATATTAAATGATCCTCTTAGTTATTTTGCTTTACATTTGTTTAGTTGTATGCATAAATGTTTAAAAATGCCTTTCAAGGCTACAAGCTGAAAGGAGTGAAAAATTTTGTGAGGCACTATAAATTAGGTGTCTTTACAAAAATATTCAACCTATTCCAAAACAAAATACCTACAGTATGTAACAAAAGACCCCAGATACAGAACACGTGAATGATTTAAAAGACTCCTTTAGATTAGACTAGAAGATACTTTACATATCTCTACTGGTTTAAACCTAAATTGTGTCCCTGATTTCCTATGTGCATCACTTGAATGTCTTGTGAAGGGATATTTATATGTGGACAATGCAAATGTGACATTTTATATATGGAGATTTTTTTTTTTTGGATCAAATTGCATTTGTACATTCAATCCCACCAATGAAACCGACAGCATGTCTAGAAATTCACAGCCATGTAACCTTACAGAGTAACAAGTTCAAACTACAAATTAGATGTGACAATGACATTTATAAAATTTCTTAAATGTCAGATTCATAAAAGTTTGAAGCCACATTCATTAAACAAGCACCAAAAATTTAATAACCAGGACTTATAGCTTTACTGCATCAGCTTCTAGTAATTAATACTCTCCACTGAAAAGGTATATGACTTCCAAACAAAATAAAAAAGGCTCACCTCCCCAACATCTGCCAATGAGCGAGAGACAAAGGAGTCCCGAGAGTTGCCGTCCAAAAGACTTGGCCCCAGCAGCAAGCTGCCACTTGAGTTCCCAGTGGGGGTCAGGAGCATCTTTCTCCCCTTGTCTGGAGATATCAGACTTGCTGTAATTGAAGGGGAATCAAAAAGAAAGACACGGAGATGAGGGGGTAACACTCACAAACAAGCAAACACAATCAGTAGCTGACACTGCAATAAAAGATGACAAAGAGGCAGCAGCTGACAAAGCTCAATCACTACCACTCCTTACTGTAAACCTTACATTTATTTCAGGGCTGGATTAACCATTAAGCAAAAGAAGCACATGCTTAAGGCATCAAGGAAAGGGGGGCACCACAGAAATTTTCCTTTGCCAGATTTACCATGGACCACATGGTGCAAAACTGCAAATACATACATACAATAATATATATATATATCCCTTGAGGGACCGGAAGAGGGTCTATGCCCGCCCTGGATCACATGGGGGCCGCCATCCTGGTTGCTTTGGGGGCCACGGGTAGAGGGCATGGAAGACCAACCCTGTAGGGACCCGTGGTCACCGCCAGGGGGCGCCCCAATGCCTTGGGGACCCTAGAACTCAGCACTTCCGCCACACCAGGAAGTGCTGGGGCGGGGGTTTAGAGAAGCAGGGAGACCCAGAGAGCTTCTGGGAGAACAGCCGGCACTTCCGCCACACTGGGGCGTGTCCAGGGAGGAGTGCCGGGAAACACCTGGAGCTCATCAGGGATGAAATAAAAGGGGCCGTCTCCCTTCATTCGAGGCTGGAGTCGGGTGGAGGCAGGACAAGGCAAGAGAAGAGAGAGTGGAGGCGGCCCAAAGAAAGGCATTGTGTGGCCAGGACTGTGTGGGGGTTTGTGTGTGTGCACTGACTTTATTATTGTAAATAGGTGTAAATAAACGTGTGGAGGTGATTAACAACATGTCTGTCTGTGCCCGGGCTGCATCCACATTATATATATATATATATATATATACACACACACATATACACACACACACACATACATATACACACACACACACATACAGTCATATAAAAATGTTTGGGAACCCCTCTCAGCCTGCATAATAATTGACTCTTTCAACAAAAAAAAAAAAAGAGAACAGTGGTATGTCTTTCATTTCCTAGGAACATCGGAGTACTGCAGTGTTTTCTGAACAAAGATTTTTAGTGACGCAGTATTTAGTTGTATGAAATTAAATCAAATGTGAAAAACTGGCTCTGCACAAATGTGGGTCCCCTTGTCATTGTGCTGATTTGAATGCTCAATCCTGATTACTTGGTTGGATTAGCAGATTAAGCCTTGAACTTCATAGACAGGTGTGTCTAATCATGAGTGGTAAAAGGTATTTAAGGTGGACAATTGCAAGTTGTGTTTCCTTCTCTTTGACTCTCCTCTGAAGAGTGACAAACAGCAAGGGATCCTCAAAGCAACTCTCAAAAGATCTGGGGCCTCACGTATAAAATGGTGCATACACACAAAAATGTTACGTACAAACATTTCCACGTTCAAATCGCGATGTATAAAACCTAAAACTTGCCGTAAAGCCACGCACATTTCCACGGTAGCTCATACCATGGCGTACGCAAGTTCTGGACTCAGTTTTGCACCCAGCAGCATAAGCAGTGCTACTGTTCCAATGTAGCTACCCTTTCTTTTTTAGATCCACATCCCTGACGTGGCTTTATAAATACACTGAAATTAACCGCATATTGTTTATTAGTTTAATGCATCTAATTGTAATTAACCTGTAACAATATAATGGTCCACAGAATGGTCAAGCTATTCTAAATACAAATAGCTGCTTTAGCGTTGTTACTCTCACTGCACCTTCTTCTGCTTCTCTCAGCTGCTCCTGTTAGGGGTTGCCACAGCGGATCATCTTTTTCCATATTTCTCTCACTGCACCACTCGGAGTATTTATATCACTGTATCTGGGTGTGAATCACAGCTGTACAGCAGCTGATCGAAAAGAGAATTATCGGTATACAGCATCAAGCACACGCTGCCTCAGCCATGCTGCCTATTGAACTGCTCTCACACAGCAAACGCTTCAGAGGCTTTCCACGCAGTTCAGAAACAGTTTCATCCCAAGAACTATAAACACACTCAATCAGTCCATCAAGTGCTCCTTGTAGAACTGTTTGTACTTATAAGTACAATCACCTCACTGTAAACTTGCGATACAGTTATAATATTGCACAACCTGAGCCACTTTATAAAGTGTGTATTTACATATGATGACGATATAATTTTTAAGATGAAATGCAGCAAAATAAAACTTTAACTTAATTTAAATAATGTATATTGTTAAGAAAGAAACATGTGAGGACACGGTGTCGCAGCTCTAGCAAGGAGCTGGCGCTCCGTTCACAGATTGTTCCTGCATCGCGCTGTATGCTTGCTGGGACTGGAGTGGCACTGGATGGACAGATGGATAGAATAATTAAACACATACTATGAAGATATTTCAATGTTCCTTAAAAGTTTTGAAGAATCGGTGTTCTAAGCTTACAGATGGCCTAACATCTATTACAAAGCTGATTGTGTGGTGACTGGGTATTTGGAGAAAGAAAAGTAAGGACAGGAGTTGGGGGTTAGTACGTGTGAAAGAGACAGTACTGCTGCAATAAAGTATTTCATCGAAGGTAGCACACGGCACAGCAAGCATCTTGCGCGAGGCAGGAACAATCACTGTGCCACCGTGTTCCCATGTTTAATAACATACTTTAACGCCTATCATCATGAAAATGATATCACGTATACATCTCAGTATTTTAATTATTCAGAGAGCTGTAGTATCACAAATGTAATGGATTCTGTGTCCTGTCGCAGGAAGAGAAAGCTGGTTTAAGAAGCATGTAGTGATACACACACACAGAGCACATAGAAGATCAAATACAAAACAAAGCATTTAACGTGCTACTTTAGTTACAATAAGATTTGAGAAACTAGTAAATTAAACGATTTAAGATGAAGTTTATGATGTTCTACTTTAATGACAAAATAAAATACGTGATTAAAGTGGAAATTTCAAGATTAAAGTTGACATTTCCAGCTTTTTTCCCCACTGTATCCCTATTTTTTTTTTCTTTTCTCTGTACTCTAATAAGCTTTCATATGACACTCAGACAGTGGGATACAACTCGCCTTTTCACGGTGACTTTGATATCTGACAACTTCTTTTTTTATTTCGGGCACTGTGCGACTTTGTGAACTTGAGCGTTCGAGTTTCTCTGACACTCTATGTCACTCGATCAACTTCCTTTTTTTGTTTATACCACTGTTTAAACCAACAAATAGTACGTTTTTCCTTTGCCTCCACTTGGTATTTGCTGAAATTCTTCTATTAAACCCATGCTTTTGCCATTGCCTTTTCACAGAACACTGAGCTTAAGGGCTATTTATATTGATTTGCATATTCAAAGAGGAGTAATTCTGGGAGGAGACGGCGCGGGACAGAGGGCACGTGCACGTGCGTTACTTTTCACGCTGACTGGGATTTATGTAGCGGAAGAACGTGGAAGCTGGCGTTCGCACAGATTTATGCATCTGGATTTTTTTTGTGCGTAAGCACATTTCCGCTTTTGTCCATACGCCATTTTAGAGTGTGAATTCTATGCACGGCATTATACATGAGGCCCCTGAAAACAAAGATTTTTCAGTCTCATGGTTTAGGGGAAGGCTACAAAAAGCAATCTCAGAGGTTTAAACTGTCAGTTTCAACTGTAAGGAATGGAATCAGGAAATGGAAGGCCACAGGCACAGTTGATGTTAAACCAACCCAGCAGGTCTGGTAGGCCAAAAAAAATACAGGAGCGGCATATGCAGGGGCAGGATTGTGAGAATGGTTACAGACAACCCACAGATCACCTCCAAAGACCTGCAAGAACATCTTGCTGCAGACGGTGCATCTGTACAACGTTCTACAATTCAGCACAATTTGCACAAAGAACATCTGTATGGCAGGGTGATGAGAAAGAAGCCCTTTCTGTACTCACGCCACAAACAGAGTCGCTTGTTGTATGCCAATGCTCATTTAGACAAGCCAGATTCATTTTGGAACAAAGTGCTTTGGACTGATGAGACAAAAAATTAGTTATATGGTCATAAGAAAAAGCCCTTTGCATGGCGGAAGGAGAACACCACATTCAAGAAAAACACCTGCTACCTACTGTCAAATTTGGTGGAGGTTCCATCATGCTGTGGGGCTGTGTGGCTAGTTCAGGGACTGGGGCCCTTGTTAAAGTCAAGGGTTGGATGAATTCAACCCAATATCAACAAATTCTTCAGGACAATTTTCAAGCATCAGTCACAAAGTTGAAGTTACTTAAGCAGGGGTTGGATATTCCAACAAGACAATGACCCAAAACACAATTCGAAATCTACAAAGGCATTCATGCAGAGGGAGAACTACAATGTTCTGGAATGGCCATCACAGTCCCCTGACTTGAATATCATTGAAGATCTATGGGATGATTTGAAGCAGGCTGCCCATGCTCGGCAGCCATCAAATTTAACTGAACTGGAGAGATTTTGTATGGAAGAATGGTCATAAATACCTCCATCCAGAATCCAGACATTCATCAAAGGCTATAGGATGACAGCGTCTAGAGGCTGTTAGATTTGCAAAAGGAGGCTCAACTAAGTATTGATGTCATATCTCTGTTAGGGTGCCCAAATTTATGCACCTGTCTAATTTTGTCATGATGCATATTGCATCTTTTCTGTTAATCCAATAAACTTAATGTCACTGCCGAAATCCTACTGTTTCCATAAGGCATGTCATATATTAAAACGAAGTTGCTACTTTGAAAGCTCAGCCAATGAGAAACAAAAATTCAAAGAATTAAGAGGGGTTCCCAAACTTTTTCATATGACTGTATATATACAAACACTATCTATATATTGCGGAGGGCTGGTGCCCTGCCCGGGGTTTGTTTCCTGCCTTGCACCCTATGTTGGCTGGGATTGGCTCCAGCAGACCCCCCATGACCCTGTAGTTAGGATATAGCAGGTTGGCTAATGGATGGATAGACAGATAGATAGATATACACACACACACACACGTACATTGTGATGCCACCAGGGGGCATACAGCCACCCTAACCAGGACACAGGTTCCACAGAACACCCAGTTTATTTACAACAAAACACACTGTGCACAAATCACCAACACAGCAGTTTCTCCTTGCTGTCAGTCCTTCTCTCTCCACTCCACTCTGGCGATTGAATGGTGGAACTGGCCCCTTTTTATAGGGCTCCCAGAAGGACTCCAGGTGCCCAACGAGCTTCTTTAGGCCACACCCCTGGAAAGGTTCATGCATCTCCTGGACGTGACCATGGGTTCCAACAGGGTTAAACTCCCATGCTCATAACCTGTGGCCCCACTGGAAACCAAGGAGGCTGCTTTCTATCGGCCTGGGGGAAAAAACTGTCCTGATATTACTCTCTCCCCCAGTCCCTCCACACCCTGAGCTTCCTGGCTGGCCACCCACCACACTATACACACATACATATACATGGTGGCAGACAGCTGGGATGCCCTAAAAATGGAAAGACCAGTGGAAAGAGCTTTTTCGGGATGATCTCTTCCCTGGACCGATAGAGGGCAGTCCCCTTGGCTTGCAGGAGGGACACGGGTTTGGAGCATGGAAGCTCAACCTCGCCGAGGCCCATAGCCACCACCATGGGGCACCTGGACATTTGCTGGGCCATGCTTGGCAGCACTTCCTAGTGTGGCAGAAGGTAGTTGGACACCTGGAGTTGTTCCAGGTGTCCTATACAAAGGGTCCAGCCACCAGTATTCAATGGCCAGAGTCGGGAGAAAGAAGGACAAAGCCTGTGTGGAGGAAAGGAGGAGGAAGGACTGTGCAAGCATTGTTGCCCTTGATTGTATAGTTATATAAATATTTATTATTGTTGCCCATAATTTACTACAAAGTTCAATGTGGGATTGGCTAATTTTACTTTTGAAACTCACACAAAAGGCAGCCCAAGGAGGAGTCGGTCGAGTCACTCGGGTACCACTGTGGATCGTGGCTTGGAGACTCAATCCAGTTGCACCGCGGACTGCTTGATGGTGATGGGAGGCTCTTCGAGCTGTCACTGCCATTGAGTTTTGAGGGAGAAAGGGAGGAGGAGCCATCACCTTGAAGAAAAAAAAAAAAAAAGACCATTTAAATGAGATCATTTATGAATGATGTGTAAGTTTATAGTTGTGCAGGGTCATACTTGGAGAAACAAAGCACTAAGAAAAGAGGAAATAAAGATATTTCAAACTGAAAGGCCAGAAACCACCTGCATATTCCATGATGCTTTCATGTGCAAAGACATACTTACTGCCTAGAGAGAACTAGCTTTAAAATAATTTTCTGGGATGACCTAAGACTTTTGCATAGTGTTGTACATTTACCCAGTAGAAAATTAGGCAGGAATTAGAAGAAGAAATAAAACATTACAACAAAGGCTACATGAAGGGTGGAAAAAATCAGTCATTTTCTAACTTGCTTAGTCCTAAATTGGGTCATGGTGGGTGCTGGACCCTTTCCCAGCTAGCACAGGGCACACATCAGGAACAAACTCTGGACAGGGCAAGCACACAGACTATGGCTAATTTAGTATCCCCAATCCACCTAACGTGTATTTCTTTGGAATGTGGGAGGAAACCGGAGCACCCAGAAGAAACCCACACAGACACGGAGAGAACATGCAAACTCTGTGCAGGGAGGACCCTGGACACAAACCCTGGCCTCCCTACTGCAAGGAAGCAGCACTATAACTGTACCACTGTGCCACCTAAAGGTGGGAAAATAGTAAAATGATATGTAGGCAAGAGTGGTGTGAAAGTACATTGTCAATGTGCACTAAACTCAAATTCACATTCCAAAGCTTTCCTGTTTATTATTTCAAAAAATACTAAAAAGTTCCCACGTCGGGAAATAAGCAAAGCTGGAGATAATGATGTGGATGCTTTCAAAACATCTAATTCTTTGAGAGGAAGAAGGGGACTTTCTGTAACAATCACCACCCCTTTCTACTCATCCTCCCATTGACTTATCACCCACTGTTGTAGGTTTCCCATAATTCCCTTGGAAAGATATTAGGTGGTGGGCAAGAAGAGTAGAATGAGAAGACCTACAAACACCAGAGAATTGTGTTTCTTTTTTGTACGAAGGCGAGATATCACCATGACACATTTGTCAAGCTAAGAAATATCTCATTATTAAATCTGCTCTAACTTTTTGAGGAAGGCTGCTGGCCTGTTCTTACCGTAGCTAGCAGAGTTGATGGCAAGTTCAATAATTGAGTCACTAATGTGAGTTGCGGGCTCATCCTGTGACAGAACATCTTCAGGTGGCCCAGGCAGGGAGATGTCCAACAGTGCAGAGACATTGGGAGGAGATAAGAGAGACGGTGAAGTGGACAAGCCATTGTGAAGTGGTGGCTGAAACACAAGTAACGGGAGAACATCTGACATTAGTGGAGAGCAGCAAAAGAATGACCTATAAAAAATGTGAAAAACGCAGCATAAAACAATTTGACTATTTGTTTTGTATAATGTTCATCCACAAAACCACAAACTAAATCAGCACAATTCAGTGGTGTGGTCTGTGACATGTTAGCTACCTACATATTAAATCTTCCAAGATAACCAAAACAAGTCAAAATTGAGAAAGACTGAGTGAACTGCCATCTAGCCATAGCCCACAATTCCACTTTCTGGGCAGTCAGCACACTTAGACCCTAAAATCCAGAGCCCCTTTGACTCGAACATTCAATAGCACCTTTCCTGTAAGTGCTGGCACCACCTCATCTAAACAGTAAATACTCCTAAATCCTTCCCGGTTGCCTCACCTGCGATGGCCTGAGATCATCCCCTTTACTAGCCAAGGAATCAGGATTTTCCACCATTTGTAAGGGTGTGGATGTAAGTGAGGAGTCACGTGGAAGTCCTTCAGCACCGTCTAGGGCTTCTACAGGATTAGTGGGCAGGATGCCGGAGACTTTAGCTGCCACATCAATAGCACCTGCAAAAAGAGAGACAAGCAACCCCAAGCAGTGGTAATGTCAAGGAGACATGAAACTTGAATTCTCTGAATAATCCAATCAAAGCTGAATTAGGGTAGCGTTTATCTAGTAAGGCCTCGGACACCAGTATGGTCAAAGCCCAGGCCTCCAATGTTGCATTGTGAACATTCTGTAGGTAGTATAATAAGATTTGAGGAATACATACTTGTGAGCTTCTCAGAACTTGAGGACATGACAACTTTGGGAACAATTGGCCTCGCCACATGTGCCTTTCCCAGAGATGACTGAATTGGCCGGAATGATCCAGTGCCTATAAGAAAGGGGGGGGTGAAATAACAATTGAATTGGGATAATTTGGGTGAAATCCAAGTAAAGCTATTGTAAGAAATGTTCCATTCTCTAGTAATTTTAATCTAGGGTTACCATTTGAAGGGAGTTCACCTTGACCAAACAATGAACTATGGGGCTTACATTACCTACTTATTCTACCACTGCAAGAAATCTGCTCTCTGCTTTGCCATCCATTTTATTAGATTATCCTTGGAATCAACAAGCCAAGCCCCTCTACCTGGCAGCAACCACATGAATTCCTGAAGACCTTCAGCATACTCTGTACATATAACAGTACAACTTGTACTTTCATAGTCTTTCTACCTAGACCTAAAACTCCATTTGCACTAGAAACTTTGTCAGAGCTAAGTCACAAATGTCATACATGATCAGTGATATTACATGAAGACTAATTTACCTGTGACTGATGAGTTTGAAAGGATGGAAAAGGAGCACACATGCTGTGAAGCATCTCCTGTAGGCCTGGGCAGCAGCGTTCTCTGTAGAAACAGTCAAATATTCAGACAGGATGCCTTAAGATTAGTTTGCGAAGTACCTGGTGATCCTGCCTAAGCCTCGCTCAAGGAAGTGAAACACAGAGGCACAACAAGGTCCTCAGATATTTGGCAGCCTTTCTGGAGAAGCAAAGGCTAAAGAACAACTCAATGTCCCCTATGATCTGAACAACTGGGATTTCTTTTATCTGGACAGAAAGAGTTTTCTACAGTAAACCAAGTGAGCTCAAGTATACTGGAACCAGCTTGTGACTGGAATAGCCACTACAACCCTCAGACCAGACTTGCAGTTGTGGTCCAGCAATCTGCAGGCTTTACTGATCTCAGAGTTCACACTGCCCTGAGAAGATGCAGTCTGTGATGCTTATGGGTAGAAATTTCTACAATGCGCTGAGGTGGTCACAGATTCTAAGCAGTGCAGATGGAGGGAGCAGCTGCTTCCAGTGGAGGTTGTCTGCAGAGGATTTGTGGTTACCTCCATGGTCATACTGCTGAAACGGTTTGGAGTCTGAGGCCAGGGCCAGTGGCAAACTATAAAAAAACAGCCACTGGTTATGGACGAAGAGGAATGATGGTAGCTGGGCCCAGAAATGACCTACAGGCAGCTAGATGTGGAAGGGAGGTGCACATGGGACCCCAAGATGCATGGTTGAGCCTTCCAAGGATGTAGTGGGCTTAAATTGACCAAATATCTAAGAGGGTGTCCACCAAAACTTACCTCAACAGCTCCATGCTATGACTCAAGGTAGATTCTGCTTATTTAAGGGATGGAAACATTTGGTCCTATGTGCTTGAACTATAGTATTTCCACACATTTCATTTTTTAATTCTTTATTGTTTATTCCTGCACTGCTCTTTATCAAACAAATCAGACTGAAGCTGCTTCACTGCCCACTTTTTTCAGAAAATATTGTACATGACATACTTAAATTGCTTACAATGTATGGATGTCAATAATACTGATAATAATCGTATGGAATGGCACTACAGCCTACTAAGTAAGAGGGTCTTGTTGGTTTAGCTACCTTGAGACCCACAATATGACTCTTGAGTAAGCCACTTTATCTGTTTGGATTCCAGCAGTACAATCTATGTACATGGGCAAAGCGCGATAAAATGAATAAAAAGTACTTGATAATTCTTAGAGGTGGTATTAAACAGGAAAGGTGCTATAAAGAACATTTCAGACATTGGTTTAAGGATCACCAATTCAGTACACATAAATGGCTCACTGTATCACTCTTAGGATGTCAGCTCCCAAGGCTAATCTTACTTTTACAAGTTTATATAAAGTGTCTTGGCGATGGTTTTCACTTCAAAAGATTTTAAATAAATATATTGGGGATAATGTGTACTTTGCTTAACAAAAACATACTGTTGTAAATGTTTTCCTGCCAATAATTACCATATGCATTTTGAAACTTAAGGAAAAAGGAAAGTGCCTGCAACCCTCACTCTGTATAACAGGTTTCATGTCATTGGACGTGGGAGTTTAGATAGTATATTTTAATTAAACATACAAGGATATTAATGTGTACAAAAAAGAGACATAATGCAAAATATTTGCATACTTTTGAAAGAATGCTTATGAAAGAATGGCAGAAAATTCAATTATGTTCTTGGAAAAAAATAACAGAATATATTTACTGGTACAAATAAAGGCAAATTTGGGATTACTACCACCCTTGTCCTAAAGGATTAATCCTATAGAAAGCCCCCATCACAGCTCCAACTAATGAAGTATGGCATCACATTTGAAAATTGCTCATTTTGCATTGATGGAAGAAGGACGCTACATGAACTGGGGTCTTGATGTTCATGGGATTGCTCAAGCCCACTCATGAGCACTGGGCAACCCAGGTACAGAAGCCACATGTGTATCTGTAAAATTTCCCAAGTGTTGGGGACAAATTAGGAATATCCATTCTCCACTTAACAACCAAGTTCGGTTGAGCCTTCAGCTGAAACTTTACCAGTATCACTGAAGACCTTCAGAATCTTCTTCAATATTTTATATACACCTCCATAGGTCTGAATCGCAGTCTCATCATTTGAGTGGTCTCCTATCTGGTAACGCTTGAGGTTGGTCGGCAAACATCTGTCATGCCCTCCCAGTTGTGAGAAGCAGACCACAGGCATATTGTAGAGTACCAGTTATATAATAAAAAAAAAGGCACACAACACGTGTTTCAAAATAACTGGGGCTTCATCAGGTGTAGGCACCTTTGCTTCCCCCTACGGGAATTGAACTTCTAATGTCAAAACCTGAGAGGTTGCGTCAGAGGGGTTGGATCACTTAACAAGGTGCAGATCAGAGTTATATCCATAGGTCTGAATCGCAATCTGATTATTTGGGTGGTCACCTACCAGGTAACGCTTGTGGTTGGTCGCCCAGTCAGCAAACATCTGCCACACCCACTCAGTTACAAGAAGCATATCTAAAAAACTGAACTGGCAACCAGATAACAAGGACAATCCTACTGAAGCCCTAAAATATACAGTACTCTGGATTTGCAGTTTCACAAGATTTGCCCGAATATCAGTCCTTGAAAATGGCCCAAGGGTGTCTAAAAGATGTCTGGAATGGACAAATAAGTCAAATAAGAGTCAACATCTGGGTCAGAAATGAAAACTGAATATCTGAGGGAAAGAGACAGTGTTCTGAACTTTTAACGGGTTACTCTCAAAAACAGACACAGGAAGGGCTCATACCAAACCCTCCACCCAACCCTTCTAACTTACCTGCACGACTAAGGGCTTCCGGAGGTGCCGATTCCTGAATTTCCTCTGCTTTGGCAGGAATAAATCTGACTGCATCTGACCAAAAACAAAAAAAGAAACTTCACAAAAAGCCCCAACTCTTATGGGTATATTGCCTCTCTCAATGATGCTGCTTCATCAAAGTCACTCACATTAATGGAATCCAACTGCTGTCTTAGGGAGATCTCTGCCTCTTTGTTGGGCGAGAACATCTTCCCATGTCGGCTGTTTGGTGGTAGCGTAGTGGGAACGGCAAACACTGCACTTTCTCCTTCTCCGCTTTCTGCTCTGGTTGGGTCAGCAATCAGGAGAGTCCGAGATGCACTGCGTACTCCTACAAAAGAATAAAAATACAGTTTAGTTGTGAAATGCTGTTTAGGTTTCACATTTCTCAGACTAAAAGTTGTATGTGATATGTTTAAATATCCCTTGGTGAAAGCCAATTTTATGTACAAATTGTCACACAAGTGTGCCTGAGCATCTCCTGACAAGCTCGACTGAGGTAAGCGAGGGGGTGCTGTCGCCAACATCTTTTGCCACAGCTCAGACAAGATGCCCACTGAGGGCATGCAAAATCAGCTGTGATGTGGCTAACAAGTTATACCCATCCACTATAAAAATTGACATACCATAAAAGTGACAGCTTTGTCCTGATCAGGAGCAGAGTACATCACGACAAAAAGAGCAAGTGACATTTGAAAAACCACACCAGGCTGACATTGTTTCAACAACTTTTGAGCTTAAAGTTATTATTAATATTTTGTAACTATCTGTTTTTTTCCCATGTACTTTTTCCCTGTTCCCAACTGCCTCCATATAAAAAAAAATATATTATATATATATATATATATATATATATATATATATATATAT
>JANRMT010062861.1:2497432-2576958 GCA_026402145.1 Polypterus bichir lapradei | reverse complement strand
TGGTGATTATTTATATATATATATATATATATATAAATAATCACCACGTGTGGCACTGGTGCAGCAGTAAAACATTCACCAGCTGATTTACAGAAGGTCAGCAAGTTCTGACAACGTTTATACTTGACTTAAGCCATTGTAATTATGGCCAGTCTATGCAAACTATAAAATACCTGGGGAGCCTGCAGTGGGGGAGAACACCTTACTGCCACGGACAGATGCAGGACTTCGGCCACAGCTAGGGCTCCGAGGAGTGACCACCAGATTCTTCCCTGGTGGCACAATGGACTGGTCCTCTGGTACAGATTTCAGTGGTGACGTGGTGCTGGTGCTTACTTCTGAACACTACACGAAAGACATAAGGTTTAATGTAGAATGACTGCCTCTTTTATATTCAACACTATCAAAAACAAAACCAAAAAAAAATCTTAAGGGCAAACTCACTGGCTTGGGGTTGACCTCTGTTGAGACAAGCTGCAGTAGACACTTGAGCAGCCGCTGGGTGTGACGTTCGGGGTTCTGCATGGGCGGGGCCTTTTCCCTTTGGCAGACTGGCAGCCAGTCATACTCCAGCTGCAGTTTGCCAGGCTTACCCAGCATGAGGTAGAGTTCAGCCAGCGTGACATTCTCGGTGCTGCGAGCACTCCAGCCTTCTCCACGAACCTGCTGAAGCAGCCCAGGGCTGGTCTCCTTTCCACAGGGCTCAGTGCAGTCCTCTGCTACCTCGTCCAATCTAGTGCAAATATCTTTATCACTGCTTTTGGTTCCTTCCGTTTGTAAAAATGAGTCACTGTGAGAGGGCGGTGGAACGGCCCTCTCACTGCCATCCGAAGGAGTCGGATTTTTCGTGTGCTGGGCTCCATTAATGTCTACCACAGTCCCACCTTTCACATTAACCATGCCTTGATCACATCTGTCAGATGCCAAGAGCTCATGAGAGCCTTGTGGTGAACAGTGTTTCTTCTCTGAGCCTTCATGTGACACCTGCTCCTCTTCAGAGTGACGCAACGTTAGATTTACAGAACAGGAAAGGGACTCTGAATTTAAAGTGGCCCCCTCAGTTATGTGAATGACCCCATCTCTTCCCTCCTCAGGAACATTCTGGCCTGTAGGAATGTGCCTCGAGTCCAATTGCTCTTTGTTGTCAGTCATCTCCTCTTCTGTGACGCGCAACTCTGACTCATCTGCTCCTTGAGCATCTTCTGCTGTAGAAGTGGGACTTTCTTTGCGACTTCCTGGCCGACCCGGTCCTTTAGAGGTAGCCTGGATGCCAAGAATATGGGCAGCAGGCAGCTCTTTAGTACTAGACCTGCATTTCCCACTCTCCTGCCAATGCACAGTGCAGAAAGCTTTTGAGTGGACAACCCGTGCCACTCCTGGCAGAGATGTAAGCGTGCTGTTCTCAGTGGGGTACAAGTAGAGCTCCTCCTTCTCTTCAAATGAAGGTGACTGGCCAGAAACGCCTTCTTCTAATGACTTCCTCTATAAAGATCATAGTTAAGGAAATTTCTGTGGGCGTTTGAACAAACTACTTTCCTTTTACTCCTCCCACAAAAGATACCATTATTTCTAATGGGCTGCATTGGCATCATGAGGCCATTGTTTTTTAATACACATGTGAACAAGGGTTGTGAACACAGTCCAGATTATACCTTGCTTTCAGACACTCTGACAATCAGGAAACAGCCTTAGATGGGTGACCCTCAGAAACTTGTCTTCTGAGTGGGTAGTAACTTTGGGTCTACCAGATCTCTTCCTATCAGAATATCTTCCAGTTTTCAATTGCCTTTGGATTGTGTAGGACAATCATGAACGCAATTTTTCTAAATGAAAGGCTTACAATTCTAACGGTAATAATGCTCTGTCTCATTTCATTTGTTAATTGCCGTTTTCTTGCCATTATCAGTGGAATTTACAAGTTTATACAGTGCAATACCGTCCAAGTAATACTTCAGAGATCTGTTCCAACTTTGTTTGTTTGCTTCAATTTGCAAACCTTAACTCACTTTAAATGCTACAGGCATCTACAGGTTGTAACCTATTAGCTGTTCCCTGAAGAAGACCCATTTGAAATATTCTGAAATTTTCTTTTTATTTCATTTTTTGCTAACCTAAACTTTAAATTTAAACCCCTGGCAGTGTACTGCTTACCTTTTCACCGATTTAGGTCATTCACTGCATGTCATTGGATTCAATTTGAAGAAAAACTGAGGTGTTCTAAAACTTTCAACCAGCAGTGTATATTCATAAAATATGTCTCTCTATTATACAAAAAAATCTTGGGACGAGGCAAGACTTTTTCAAAGAGATGAGACGAGACTTTTTCAGAGAGATAATTTCAAGTCCCGCGAGACAAGACTTTGTGCCAAGAGATGAATTGAAAACCTAACAGATCCAAGTTGGGGGCGGAAATAAAAGACAAAGAGTAGAATACAAAGTAGAACGTCGTAATGAGGTTCAAAAACATTGCCACGATACACATGCAGAGCAGGATAGAGATTACGAAAGTATTCAAATTCGAAAGTCTCAAAAAACTGATAGTAAAGATCGCATTAGCGCTAACAAAAACAGAAATTATTACTCCGGTACAATAATGGAGGGCGGCACAGTGGCGCAATGGGTAGCTCTGCTGGCTCGCAGTTAGGAGACCCGGGTTCGCTTCCCTGATCCTCCCTGCGTGGAGTTTGCATGTTCTCCCCGTGTCTGTGTGGGTTCCCTCCGGGTACTCTGGTTTCTTCCCACAGTCCAAAGACATGCAGGTTAGGTGCCTTGGCGATCCTAAATTGTCCCTAGTGTGTGCTTGTGTGGATGTGTGTGTTTGTGTGCCCTGCAGTGGGCTGGCACCCTGCCTGGGGTTTGTTACCTGCCTTGTGCCCTGTGTTGGCTGAGATTAACTCCAGCAGACCCCTGTGACCCTGTAGTTAGGATACAGTGGGTTGGATAATGGAAGGATGGATGAAATAATGGAACAGCGAAAAAAGATCAAATATATGGACATAGGTGATATGACAGAAGTATGAAGATATTGTTAGGCTTTAAAGTTTAAGTCGGAGACTTGTAGATCGTCTAATTTATATTGCCATCAGGAAAAAGTAGTGTTTCTTCACAAAGAAGAGGCGTATCCACGAGAAATAAAAGATTTATTTGGTGAAAGTGAAATCCACAAACACTACAGGCAAAATATCCGAATCTACAATAATCTGTTCGTGTTTGCATCATTCAATGCTCAAAATGTAGATTTACACAATTCAGGACCATGTGCTATGAGAATCTGTGGTCCTGCAACAATTAAAGCTACTACAAGTTTATAATTTCAAAGAAACCACAATTCAGTCAGGTTTATATTTATGATCACAGAGAAGCGATGCAACATAGAATCAAAAGAGTTAAACAGTCGGACATATTAGAAATTCTACAGCCAATAATGGATACAAATCCATACGTCCAGAAGTATCGCACTTTACACTAAATTTATCGGAAAAACACGGACAAAGAAGAAGTTTTCTTGGATTTCTATATGAATCCAAAAGATCACACTCGCATATATATAATAAACCAACATCTGATGAACTGTCAGCAATAACAGTTTCGAAAGATGGAGATACCAAACACAGAGTTGATATTCATATTTATCCAAAAGCACAGCACGATTCGTCGCAAGCGGCAGATCTGGGAAATGACTGGCGCATAGGGCCCACACAGGGGTTGGCAAGCGAAGTGAGCAGGGAGCAGAGCCCCCTAGTATTCTAAATGAAAACATGAATATGAGACTAAAGTACAGATTGTCAGTTTTTATTACTGGCCAATGTTTTACAACATAAACAATATTGAGAAGAGAAAAAAAAAAAAAAAAAAAGACATTTGTTGTGTTTAGTCCCCCAGTTCCTTGGGACAATGACTGCCAGGTGATTGTAAAAGTTCTGGTGTTCATTTAGTTCTACGCCTAAAAGACCTCTGAGTTTGTAGGGTTGGTTGTAGTCATTGGAGTTTGCATTTTTTGTTTTGTATAGTGGCCTTCACGGAGTTCAGGCATTGAGCGCTGTATTTTAAATGAGAATTGTTCACATGTATAGATTATACAAATTATTATAATATGCAAATATATTAGCACCTATGTTATGTATTAGCACCAAAAACAGAAATTGGAAAAAAGCAGAAGGAAGAGCAAAAGGGTTCTGAAGCAAAGATTTATGGACACAAAAGGTAAAGATAAGCCTTAACCAGAGTGTTGGGAAAGGAATGAGTGGGACTGCAAATGATCTTAAGCACACCCACCAGTTTAGCTGTGAAGCACAACTAACTCACTGGTCTTCACTGACAATATAAATGATGATGGTAGAAGCAGGCTGAATTCTAATCTTGTCTTCTTGAACCCAAACAATTGTCTCTTAAGCTCAATGGACGGAGGTTCATAATACAGCAAGATAATGACGAGAAACATACTGGCTACCTAACCAAGGAGTTCATCAGAAATTGGAGGAGTAAACATAACAAATGTCATTCCCCCCCCCCCCCAGTGTTGTAAAACATTTAAGAAGAAAAAGCTGACATTCTGTACGTTAGTATCATATAATCTTTTAAACTAGAATACATATATTATGAATATGTTACAAAAATAGCACATATGACCTCATTGTCCAAGTATGCTTGCTTCTCACTGTAATTTATACAATCTCTGGCCAAAGAAAACAAAAAGTCACACAATTTAATATTTTGTTGGACGGCCTTTAGCTTTGATTATAGCATGCATTCGCTGTGGTATTGTTTCAATAAGCTTATGCAATGTCACAACATTTATTTCTGTAGAGAGCTGCACTTCTTTTTCATCAAGATCTTGTATTGATGGTGGGAGAGTCTGACCATTGTGTAAAGTCCTCTCCAGGATATCCCATAGATTCTCAATGGGGGTAAGATCTGGAATCGTTGGTGGCCAATCTATTTGTGAAAATGATGTCTCCTTCTCCCTGATCCACTCTTTCACAATTTGAGCCTGATGAATCCTGGCAAAGTGCCCATTCCATCAGGAAAGAAAAAAAAAAACCCACTGATGGAAAAACCTGGTCATTCAGTACATTCAGATAGTCAGATGACCTCAGTTTTATGGGCACAAAGTTGCTGGATCTAGACCTGAGCAAATGAAGCCACCCCAGGATCACAGCACTACCCCCAAAGGCTTGTACAGTAGTAAATAGGCATGATGGGTGCATCACTTCATTCGCCTCTCCTCTTACCCTTATGCGCCCATCACTCTGGGACAGGATAAATGATGACTTATCAGACCAATTGGCCTTTTTCCATTGCTCCAGAGTTCAAACTTTATGCTCCCTAGCAAACTGAAGCCTTACTGATAAGTAGTTTTCTTAAGGCTACACAGCTATTAAGTCCCAATATCTTGGGTTCTCTTCGTATACTTTCACTATTAAACATAGCCAGGAGTTTCTACTGTTGATTTTTTACAATTGGGTTTCACCTAACATTAAAACCATCTCTGATGACGATCATTCAAGATTTTTTTTCCTCGCCCACACTTTTTCCTCAAACATGACAGTTCACCACTATCCTTTAATGTTTAAATAATGTGTTGGTTCTTAACCCAATTTTAGTAGTTTCAGCAATCTCCTTAGTTGTTTTCTTTACTTGATACTGGCCAATAATCTGACCCTTCTGAAACAGTGCAACATGTTTTCCACAACCACGGGATACGTCTTCCGACATGGCTGTTTAAGAAATGATAAGCTACTCACTGCATCAGTTAGGGTTAAATAAACTTGTTGCCAGCTGAAACATATTAATCACTGCAACTTATCCAATGGAAGACTCTTACCTATTTGCCTAGCTAAATACAGGTGGTGATATTTTTTGGCCAAGCAGTGTATATGACAGTCTTAGTGCTGATGCCAAATTTGTTCAGGACAAAAGGCACACAGTCTAACACAATGCTAGAAAATACTAGCAAAGATGCAGAAAAAGAGAACAAAACATACTATAAAGATAAAAAAACACTGCACAGGAAAAATATTTCACCATGGATGAATGGCACGCAGTTAGGAAGCAGGGTGGTTTGCAGGATTATAAAAGCAAAAGGTCAAGGCTGTCATGTGTAAAGGATACAATGCGGTTTTCATTGACAGCCCACTTCTGTTTCAAAAACTCAATCAGGCTGGACAGTTTCCTGTGGAGTTCCACCACCATCCTAAAGCAGGAAGAAAGAAAAGAAAAAAATAAATAAATAAAAGATGGCAATCAATTCTGCTTTCTTTAACCACTGTTGCAATTTTTAAGTTCATTTTTGGAGGTGGTTATGAAATTAAATCCCAGACCACTAAGGCAGCTAAGGTAAAAGGGGTTTGGGGGCTTATGGAGAAACAAGGTCTAATCTTGCCCAACCAAAGCACAACATCATAAATTTTCCATTTAACATCTACCCATTAGGTCATACCGCCAGAATGATGCCCAGACTCACCGCAGCCTAGGATTGTGTGACAAGCTCTGAACTCGTGCCCAGGAATGATTACTACGTGGCTGCAGCTCCACAGGCACACGCAGAGGAAGTCGTACTGGCTTCTGATCCTCCTCATCACTAATACCTACACAAGAATAAGAGATTGCAAAAAAAAAAAAAGACTTAAGTTTCAGATTTCTCAGTAGCATTCACGGACTTCAGAAAACTAAATAGGAGAACTACAACCATTGCAGCACTAGAAGAGACAGAACGATTCAAAATGCATTATTTCAAAACACACTTTTACTTTTCATTCACAACATAGTAATATTTAATAAGTCCAACTTAATCATCTATCCTACAAACCAGGTGAGATAGATTTTTATTTTAAGACTCCACTGGGGCTGTGCTTCGGATACGCCTATGGAGTCAACTCTACAGTCAGGTCATAGCAGGTATGCATGCGCCTTCACTTCTGTTTCTCAGTATACCCTTAAGGGCCATGTGATGCTCCTGGGTTGTCTGCTGTTCTCTAGCAATGACAATGCAATTCATCCCCTTAGTGTGCTATCACTTTGGACCCTTGGTCACATCCCGTACAAAGTAAATGTTACTCATCTTCATTCATGAAATTTACTAATAACACCATGAGATTTTATGACAACAGGTCAACATGACAAACAGAAGTTTCAAAATGCTACAACACTTCACAGTATCTACAGTACACAAGTTATCTCAATGATGAAAGGTCTTCACACGTGTGATATTTACTCTTAATCACCCATATGTATCCATGGACCACTGCGAAGGAACCATGTCTAAAATAGAAGTATTTAAAAAAAATGAAAGAAATAAATTCTATCAAGTCTAGTTTTTGTCACCTTTTGCCTAACAACCCCACATAACATGCAGCACAAATGCTCTTTGCTTGAGGCTGCTTTCCCACATATGGCTTCTGTTTAGCCCCTCGCCATGCTGTTTCTAAGTTTGGAGAAATTCAAGCTCCCCAATGGGGATATTCCACATGAACATATATGCCACAGCTGCCAGAGGGAGATTTCAGACATAACTTTCTTTTCCAATTTTGCCAACATTGGTCTCCCTTTTAAAAATAAAAAATACAGTATATGCTGTATAATGTACAGGACAGCGGCAGAGTAAAAAGGCCACATTATGTCTGGTTTAAAGTAATGTGTATTTAATGCATTGAAATGTGTTTTTTTTCCCCCCATACACATGTACACAAAAACATTTCCGTTGATCAAGCAGTAAATCAAAATCAAACTTGTACTTCTCTCCAAAACTTTGACTTTAAATGTACATGAATAGTGGGAAGGAGTGACATTCCAGAACAGCAGCAATGAGAACTCAAATAATTTGTGAATGTATCATGTCCATCTACCCCTGACTGCCTAGTAAATTAAATCTGCACTTTATTTATGTCAAATCAATGACTGAAATCAAAGCACAAACTTCTGAGGGCAGGTGGCAAGAGGCAGAGGCTGTAATGTGTAAAAAATACAAAGGGCAAGTGGTTAATATGGTATAGAATTTTAAAACATTCCTCAGTTAACCTATCAGACAAATAAAATTGGGACCAAAACATTTCACCTATTAAACTGGAATAAGCAGTGATAAAAGTAGTTACCAAAAGCACAGTGTGTGGGTTAGACCTCCCAAAGTCTCACAGAGCCAGAAGTATAATACATATGTCTGGAGGCAACCGTGAATGAATTATGCTTAAACGTGGGCACGAACAATTAGACGTTCATTCAGTTTGAACTCTCTAAAGCAATCCAACATCTCAAGAAGGCGCAGCACAGAGTAGAGGCAGGGATTGGGGAAAAAAAACCTCTGTTAAACATACAGGTGGCATGTCGTGTGTGCACAGACCACTTCACATGTGTTAAAAATAAATGTATCCTGTTGTAAAGCAAATATCTTTCTGTAAAACCAAATTACACTTTGGCACTGTGAATGATGCACTACTGCCAGCTATTCGTGGTGTGTCACTTTCAATTAGGGTGATACCGCCGCAGTCAATGTGAGGTTGAAGGGTTTGGCATCTATGTCCACAGAAAAGAAAAAAAAAAGGAAAATATGCATTTGAACAAAATGGTGCGACTGCCAACCTGTCCAGAGATTGTTCCTTCTTTACGCCCAATGATTGTTGGGCTAGGGGGCTACCCCAAGACCCTACCCTGGATACGTGGGTTAACATAATGGATGGACGGATTAAACAGTGTGCCACCACACCCAGTTAAAAACAAGTTGTTAAAGAAGAGCAACCAGAGATGTCACTTCTGTCCTCAATACATCCAAAGCAGTAAATATGCCTAATGACACTAACGCGACCACAATGTTTCTCTAAGATATATAAATGAATCGCTTAGCTGAGCTCTTGAATTGACAACTGGTAATTTTACTTCCATTTTCTCTTAAGAGTAAAGTTTTTTGATCAGTTTCTTTTTCTCTATCCCTGCCTTTCCATAGTTATTTAACGATAAAGTGCATGGACTGGAGAAATCAGAGGGTGAGGTTTTAGGAGGAAATCCTGTGGGCAGAGCCTTTTCAGTTGCGCTGCTGCTCACTACAGACTTTTAGGCGAGTTGTCCCCAGACATGAATACTCTGTCAAAAATTACGGCTGGCCCTGCAAAACCATACCGCGGAATGCCATTTGCTTCTGATGTCTCTCCACAATAAACTTTTAGCTGCACCAAATAAATTTTCATACACCACAATTTTTGATATATAGGCTGTATGAAATTTTCATCTTGACTCTTGATGTTAAATTGCACCATTAAAAGGTGGAAAATGTCCTATTTCTTTATTCTGCCTTTGGCCCCAAAAATAAATAATCCTCTGTCAACAAAGGCACCTCCACTTACCATCAGGGTCACAAAGCCTCTTCAGAGCTCGACACATGGGTGCCTTGATCCTCAGTTTTCTGCCATTGTAGCGGACCGTAGTTGCCCTAGATAGGACAAAACAAACGTTTAAACAAGTATCCTCTTGCACTACTGCTTCAACAGATGGTGTCAATTAAGATTCAGACAAAAAAGAAAAATAACTCGAAACTTGACTTGAACCAGAAAGTGTCAGAATATATTAAACGTTAGTTATATGAAAACAATAAAATTCTGTCTTCTTGTATTTCTATTCTGACATAAAAGTAAAAGGAAAGTTGAAATTCTACATAAAATGTGCTTGTAATGACTTTTTCCAGAACTATTTAATCCATGGCAGGTGGTGTTAATAAAAGAAAAAAATACTACAAATAAAATAAATTCTATGACAGACAACACCATTACCTGATAGTACAGAGGAGAGGGACTTAGACACACCCTGCATCAACAAGTGGTTTGTGTCCCTCTGGAAGACTTATAAACCTGTGGGTGTAAACTGGGTTTTAAGATTACATCTAAATTACTCTAGAAAGTGATGTTTTAATTCCTGCCATTCATAAAAGTAAATATAGACATCCCAGGTCACAAAGGTCTACAGGTATGTTTTTTTGTATTCAAGCTGATATCTTTTGCGATCGCAATAAAAACATGAAATTAAACACAGACACATCAAATCAGGTCATCTTCCTGGTTAATATTTTAATTAATGCGGACAGAGAAAACTGTGGTCTCTATTTCATCCCGTGACAGGAAGTGACAGCCTTGTGCTTTTTGTATTTTAATAGCCCACAGGTAGAACATTAGAACACTCTAGACGAGAACAGGCCATTCAGCCCAACAAAGCTCGCCAGTCCTATCCACTTATTTCTTCCAAAAAAAAAAAAAAAAACATTGAGTCGAGTTTTGGAAGTCCCTAACGTCTTACTGTCTACCACACTACTTGGTCGCTTATTCCAAGTGTCTATCGTTCTTTGTGTAAAGAAAAACTTCCTAATGTTTGTGCGAAATTTACTCTTAACAAGTTTCCAACTGTGTCCCCATGTTCTTGATGAACTCATTTTAAAATGACAGTCTCGATCCACTGTACTAATTCCCTTCATAATTTTAAATACTTCAATCATGTCACCTCTTAATCTTCTTTTGCTTAAACTGTAAAGGCTCAGCTCTTTTAATCTTTCCTCATAATTCAACCCCTGTAGTCCTGGAATCAGCCTAGTCACTCTTCTCTGGACCTTTTCTAGTGCTGCTATGTCCTTTTTGTAGCCTGGAGACCAAAACTGCACACAATACTCCAGATGAGGCCTCACCAGTGTGTTATAAAGCCTGAGCAGAACCTCCTGTGACTTGTACTCCACACATCAAGGCGCTATATAACCTAACATTCTGTTAGCCTTCTTAATGACTTCTGAACACTGTCTGGAAGTCGATAGCTTAGGGTAAACTAGGACTCCTAAATCCTTCTCATAAGGTGTACTCTCGATTTTCCGACCGCCCACTGTGTATTCAAACCTAACATTTTTACTTCCTATGTGTAATACTTTACATTTACTGACATTAAATTTCATCTGCCACAAATCTGCCCAAGCCTGTATGCTATCCAAGTCCTTCTGTAATGATATAACGGATTCCAAATTATCTGCTAATCCACCTATCTTGCTATGATCTGCAAACTTAACCAGCTTGTTCCTTATATTCCTATCTAAATCATTTATATATATTAAAAATAGCAGCGGCCCCTGCACTGCCCCTTGCTGGTCACCACTCTTAACATCGGCCAGTTCTGATGAGGTTCCTCGCACCATCACCCTCTGCTTCCTGTGTCTGAGCCAATTCTGCACCCATCTAAAAACATCATCCTGAACTCCCACTTCTTTTAGTGGGAGTTCAGGGTGATGTTTTTAGATGGGTGCAGGTAATTCACCAAACAAAGCTGAGAGAAAAAGCACCCGATAAGCTGATATGCGACATATGTGGACAGATGAAATTAGCAATGGAAGTGTGGCTCACAGAACTTCAGACTGGCTAATGTACTGCCCGTATCTATGCACTGCGCAGCATTTGCAAATGTGACATTACAGAACACCTCCTTTAGAACCCCTAAAGTCAGAAATGTCCGTGACAAACTTAACACCATGTACTTTGCAAGCTCTGCAAACTGAAGCTGCTTAAGGATATTTACCATTTGGGTAAAAGCTGAGGCGAGGAAGGGATGCAGAGTTACATGAAGCCCATTCATAATTTCTAGTAGATGTATGGAAATTAATATTTGTAGCATGCGAACTTCAATCAAAGTATGTTCTCTAATACAGTGGTAGCCAGATGGAAAAAACATTAGTATTCTGGAGCACATTAATAATTCTTGTCACGTATGAGGTGTGCAAACTCATATCCAGTAAACAGAGGATAAGTGTCATTAAAAGAAAAAGCTCAATACAACTCATGGTGGTTTTGCTGCCCCATTGTAGTCTGTAGTGAAGCTCCTCATTTGCTTACTAAGGTGGACTGCAGTGGTGCCACACCAATTAGACGGAAAATTACACTAGACACTAAAATACGAGTCTTATTTGCTTAGATGCATACAACGCTCAAGAAATTAAGCCAGTGGCACATTTTCAACTAGAAGTTGTGTAAAGATATCAAGCTTGTCGACTGAAGCTGTTCATCTTGTCGCCTGAGGATGTCAGTTTATTTGACTAGAAATCACAGGGTATGACAAATGTGAAACACTAAAATGACTTTCCAGCACAGTTTCACATTTCCAAAATACTGCTAGCTTGCCCCTTTTTCTTACTGGCCAATAACGTGCTGCCTGACAGAGCCAGTGCTGTAGAAACACCTTCCGGGTATGGAGAGTGCAGCTGCAATCTATACATGCCTACCACATTCTTTTGTTGTACATAAAACATGAGACACACAGACAAGCCTCTCTTCTATTTGTAAGGCCTGTTAAATCTGCACTTTGTGCTCCTCATAGCTGTAATCTACGCACTGTACTTCAGGCGTGTGGTCACTGGTTGTTAGCAGTCATCCACTCAGAGCCTGCCCCTAAGGGGCAAATCGCACACTGGATGGACTCTGCCATTGGGTATGTCAGACGGGAGTGCACCATGACTTATCAAGTTGGATATAGATTATGTAAATCATGTCTGAAGCTGAAAAGAAAAAAATCCACTGAAAAAGTCATGTAATATGACAGGGCCTTACCACAAGTTACAGGCACCTTACTACCAGATACCCCAAGTTATCCAAAACACTCTTGAATATGTACGATGCAGCACATACTTCACATCCCTCAAGACTCTTGGGGAGCTCTGCCTACCCAATTCAACAAGTTAGTGAAAATGTCCACTTACCCAACTTGAATGAGTTCATTGAGCTTAGCAGCGTTCTTATCGTCCATACCTGCAAGATATTACATGCATATTAGAGAGAAGCCCACAACACAGATAGATCTGTAACTGCCTCTTAACAGCCTTACAACTGAATGAAAAGCCAGGCCAAGTAAAAAGCAACCAAAATTAGTTCCTTTCCTGTTACCAGATGAATGAGAGTTAACTTGCAAAGACACTGAACAATATATGGCAGTATGTGGAGTAGAAGCAGCCACTGGCAGAAAGTGAAGGAAAAGGCAAAGACACGACTCAAGTTATAGTACACCTAATTAAAGGGACTGATCAGTGCTAAATTTAAAGTTTCTTAACAGGATGGAGATTATACAAAAGCTGACTGAATAGACAAGACTCCTACAATGTTCTGCCTTTGAGGGGTAAAGATAGACTGTCATTCTGTATTTATTTGACAAGGTCCATCTCTGGTTCATTCATCCATCCATAATAAGAGAAGGAAGAGAACTTTCATGTCAAATGGAATTGCTTACAAAGGGTCGCTTCACAGTACATATAGCTAAGACAGCATACTGGAAAAAACTTTGAAATTATGTGAAGTTCAATATTTTCAAACCTAAAATAATTGAGCTCTTAAACTGTGAATATAATTCAACACAAGTTCAATTTAATGTTAATTTTGCTAAAGTTGATAAATACTTCAAAATATATTCAACAGTCAGAATAAATATAGGGATTGATATTGAGCACCAGTGAAGTTTTTTTTAAATGAACGTGAACTTTATTATATACAGTGATCCCCCACTGTATTGCAGTTCAGCTCTTGCGCCCCCGCTGTATCACGGAAAAATTCAATACGTTCATCCTACCTGTAGTGTACTTTGCAGCCAATTCATAACAAAGCATACGGTTTTTAATCAGTCACTACGGTAGACAAAGAGTTTTACGTTACAGTACCCAGATGATTTCTTACAAGGCCCGTTATTGGCTGAAAGAGGAGACTCAACCAATCAGAGTGGGATTTTCATTCTCTTGGGCTCCGATTGCCTGCTGCTAACGTGGTGTACTCTCACAAGAACAGCAAATGTGGGTCCCCTACGCATCTCAGTTCTCTGCGTATCGCGTACCTTGCTTGTGGTCCGATTGTTGTGAGCAAACTTTTTATGAACTTTTCATTTTGTTTTAAGCCCTACAATGGCTCCCAAGCGTCCTGCATCTTCTAAGAAGGGAAGGAAAGCGTTACACGGACGTCGTTCGCCATTACAGCTTGAATGAATAGACGGTATGCTACATTATTATTATTATAATATTATTGTTATTATTATGTTACTCATATCCTTAGCCCGACATCCACATATCATATGTGTTTACAAAGTGCGTTTTAATAAGTTTATATGTGTTTAAAGCGTGTGGGAGGGGTATTTTAAGGCTTAAACTATTAAAAAAATGTTTATTTATATGGTCTTTCTATATCGCGGATTTTCACTTATCACTGATGGGTCTGGAACGTAATTTTCACGATAGGTGGGGGATCACTGTAGTAGCTTAGAATTGCACTCCTACCCAGAAATATGTCAAAATAAACATAATTTTGATTGGATGGTGGACTTTAGAAATCAGGAAAAGACAGGGATCAATCATAGACTTTGTGTTAACCATAATGACTGCATTTTCTTATGGCTTATGCATCTAGTAGCTCCTGCCTTTAGTGACCAGTAATATTTCTTCAATGATAACAAATGAAAGAGCATGTGGCCCAGGTTAGAGTGGTCTTTGATTTTATGTTTAGCACATTTCCTGACCCATGATGTATACAGGACCTCAATGAAGTCCACTTTCAGGCCTACAATCTTTTCTGCTTTCTGAATATATCAGACTGTGGGCAGACCGCACTTTGTGACACCCAAGGGCTGTGTTTCAGATACAGATGTGCGCAACCACGGAGCACCACAAGGAACAGGCCTGTCTCCTTTTCTCTTCACTCTGTACACCTCCAACTATAAATATACTTGTGGGAATTCTCAGATGATTCTGCACTTATGGGGTATATTTATAAGGAGGATGAGACAGAATATGTTTCTTGATGCAAAGAGAATTGTCTGCAAATTAACATCCACAAAAACAACAAACTGCTCATTGACTTTTGTGACACCAAACAGCCTCTATGTCCAGTCACTAGACAGAGAGTGGATGTAGAAGTGCGCTCCTAAAAGAACTTGGTAGACCACATCCATGTCAGGTTGGACTGGTCTCTGGACAGATAGGAACTATATAAGAATAAGCAAAAACAGTTTATTTTTCCTTAGTAGACTGCACTCATTTAATGTGGGAAGTGACACCCTTCACATCTTCTATAACTCTGCGATGGCTACTGCAGTTTTCTATGCTGCAATGTGTTGGATTGGTAATATTACTTCAAGAGAGGCCCACCAAATTAACAAGGTAATTAAAAGGGCAGGCGGAGTTATGGGACACACATTGGATTCCCTGGAGGTTGAAGCAAAGTAGAAAATGGAAACAAAACTGAGTGCAATTATGAACAATGCTACACATCCTCTCTGTGACACAATAACACAGAGGACTTTCAGTCAACAAATTGTTCAGCAGAAGTGTGTCAAGAAACTCAACTGGGGCCCCTTTAAACCAACAGAAATACGCCTGTGTAGTACCTCACTGGGACAGGGACAGCCAAGTCACAAGATTTCTTTCTTCTTAAATCTTCCTTTTCAGTCATTATGGTGTGTGTTCTGACCATAGTGTACTGTATATCTATTTATTTATATAAAAAGCTTCAGTAAAAAGCCAAATTTCTTCCTGAGGACAAGTTCTGTTTATACAATACAATTTATTTTTGTATAGCCCAAAAATCACACAAGAAGTGCCGCAATGGGCTTCAACAGGCCCTGCCTCTTGACAACCCCCCAGCCTTGACTCTCTAAGATGATAAGGAAAAACTCCCCAAAAAAAAAACAAAAAAAAACACACAACCCTTGTAGGGGAAAAAAATGGAAGAAACCTCAGGAAAGGCAGTTCAAAGAGAGAACCTTTTCCAGGTAGGTTGGACGTGCAGTGGGTGTCAAAAAGAAGGGGGCCAATACAATACAATACACAGAACAGAACAAATCCTCAATACAGTATAAAAATAAAAATTTTACAAGTATGGAGCAGAATTTAACAGTAGATGATATCACATAATATGATTTGGATTTGTTTATCTATATATCTAATAACACATTGCAATAAAATGTTGTGAGTGAGCAGATGCATTGCCATACCAGTGTATTACAGAGAAAGTGAGGATGCGGAGCTTTTTGCTAACAGCAGTTATGTTACGGGGAGCTCTGATAATTATGTGAGAAATTTAAATGATTCCACTCTGTTCACAGTTAGAGGACTTTGTTTCTTCTTTTACTACTACGAGTGCAGGAGGTGAGCGTTTTCTTTCAAAATCCACAATCATTTTCACTATTGTGAAGGTTTTCAAGTTAAGACTGTTGACGGTGCACCAACTACCCAGCCGCTCCACCTGCTTCCGATATGGCACTTCATCCCAATCTGCAACTGTCTAAATGTCCTTGTACATTTTAAGAACATAAGTTGACAAAGTAGAAAAAAAAAATCTAGTGTTGTTCACTCACTTTTCCTAATATACGCTTGCTTGAAGACCTCAAAACATTCATTGTCAAATTATTTCCTATAACTGGAGGATATCAGGGAGGGCCACTGTATTTGAATATGGATGGATTCATTTGTATAAATACTAAATTAAATTGATCGATAACAAAGGCTGTATGCAGCGTGTCTTTGTCTGCACCCCCAATATTTACTTCAGCACTTACTTACCCCTCTACTGACTCTTTAAAATTTACCGTTTAACCCATGATAACAGAGAATGTACAATGGAATGTAAATATTACAGTGATGCATATGCCAAATAAACGGAGTATTTCTGAGGGTATATACACCCAAGAACAGACCTTCATTCACAGTGAACACTGCAAAGCAAAATAGTCCAAAACACATTTTTCCATCTTATATCTGAGGAAGGGTGCAGCTGGTATAAAAAAAATGTTAAGCTGGCAATCCAGCCTGAAACCATAAGAGAGAGGGGGCAAGTGGTGACATTCAGAAATACACAAAAGTGGAGATAAAAAAAACAAACATGAAGGCAGGCTAAAAGTGACCACAGGGTGAGAAGGCCAGTGTATGTCAAGGTGTCAATATGAGCATATTAGGAAATCTGCATTAGTGTAGTTAAGGATTAAATAGGAGGTGAAAAAGGAAGACTTACAGCCACCAATCTTCTTCCGTAGTTCAGCGTAACAGATGAGTCCATAAAGTTCCTGAGAGGACTTTTTTAGATTCCGGGAAAAAACTACAAGTAATTTATACACACATAGAACTAAATCAATTTTTTGATAAAAAAAAACACTCACATATTCAATTGCATAAAAAGAAAAAGATTAATATCAAGAGGGTCAAAAGCTGTATAATTATGAAGGGATAATTGTGGTTCCCCAAACGTACAGCTGAGAATTTCATAGATGGCTCAAGCGCAGGCTCTACTCATCTCCTGTTTTGAGATAAGACTTTATGTTACACATAACTGGTACCACCAATCAGTGCTTTAAAGTCTTCACCTGCATGACTCTTTGCATTTTCTCCATAACTAGGCTCAATTTTATATGTGCTCTTTACAAAACCAGTCTTGGGTGCCCAAGGTATTTGGGATGCAGAAAGAGTTTCTGTCAGCTGGCAGACATCATTACCATCCGTTTGCTCAGAGACACTAACACGTCCACATGAATCTATAACATTTCAAGAAGTGGGAAAATGTTCCTTTGGAGACCCTTTTGAAAGGGCCTTGTATTCTCATAGGCACTTCATCCAATTAAGGGTATGCAGGGGCAGATTCAAACTCAGCAGCACTAGGCACAAAGCAAGAACCAGTCCACTGCAAAACACTCATGCAGGTTTTTAACAGAATAACCAAACAACTGAACAAGAAATAAAAACTACTACTCAGACAAGAGGACATTCAACCCTCACACAGACATCATCCACAGATGGGATTTAAACCCAGAACGACTGATATGCAAGACACTACTCACTATGCTAAGCTAAACACTATGCCGCCTCCTCTTGAAAAGGTGCCCGTTTATTACAATTAAAATATTATTTAACAATTGGAATAGAAACATGCAAAAGCATTTCTCTTGATAAATCAGGAAAATAAGGCTCACTCACCATTGTTTGAGTCGATGTACTTGGATATTTTGTGCCAGGTGCGATAGTAGAAGTGCCGCACCTGCTCCTTATTCTTTACCATGCTGGCAGGCTTGCCCTTCTTCTTGTACTTTAGTGCAATGTTGTTCTGTATGGCTTCAAAATCCTTGCCATGCTGTTGGAGATGTAAACACAAATGAATTTAAACCACACGCCAACTGCAGATTTAAAACAACACCCAAGACCTCCGATCACCTGTGAAGGGAGCTACTGAAACTGAACCGATGATACTTGGCAGACAGACTCAGCAGACAGGGAGACGGCTTTTTACAGAAACTCAGAAAATATAACAGACAGACACACCAAATACACACCAGAACTACTAAAAATAATGAAAACCTTTTACTTGGCTAATGATAAGAGAGCAGTCACAGTGAGGCATTACAAAGGCTTATTTTCTTAGGTTTAAGAATACAGCAATGTAATAAATAATGTGATTCCACAAAACACAACATTAAAAACAATTCTCTAAACTGCTTACATCTCTCCCTTACTTTTTCTTTCCTGCCTAGCTAAGAATTCACATGGCTATTGTAGGGTAAAAGTGTAACCATTAAAATGAAGCACAGTTTTTAAGTTAATAAATAATGAAGATCCCGTCATCTTCTGACCAACACTTCATCATGCCGGGCAGTTAGTTAATCAGATGCCTGCCCCTGATTGCTCACTGAAGCTGTAACTGAAGACAAAGTGCCACCCCAAGGTAAATATCTGAAGATCATGGCTTCCACTCCCTAGATCTTCATCAGCTTCACCCGGATTTTTGGTTCTTTCAAGCACCCATTTATTTATGTATTTTTTTACTTCATTTTATTCTGTCTGGAGTCCTAGCTGACTAAAACCAACCCCAGCACAAAACAAGCCTACGGGACAACAATGAAGCCAGTTTTTAAAGAATGGCCTTTGGTTGCTTAGATAGCTGATTTACAGTATCAATTTATTGCTTAAAACACATTAGGACTATTAATTCATAATAAAACACTCATCAAAATAAACATGCCGTGGGGTTTCAGAGGAATGTAAAGTTTACTTTAAAGACACATTTTCCCCTTTATTATTTTTATATAATGCTAATACAGGGTGGCCCACGAAAAAGTAGCCCGCCTCCCAGGCGAAAAAAGGCGCCCTTCCATAAAGAAAGAAAGAACTTGAAATGCAAAAAAAAAAAAACCCACTCGCAATTGTTTCAAATAGCCACGTGCCTGTAATGCACACGTTTTTCGTTGTTGGGTTGCTTCAGTTCTTGCACACATGACACTTTGTATGGTTTCATCCGTCGGTCGTGTAAAATGCGTTGGCAAGAAGTGCGCGAAATGTCCGCCTGCTGAGACAACTTACGTGTAGACTTCCTAGGGCTTCTCTCCATCCGTGTGAAAACATCGGCGATCGCATCAGGTGTGCGAACGGGCGGGGCCCCGATTCTTTTTGGCGTTTGCAACTGACCCTGTCGTACGCCACTTTCTCACCAACTGCTGTATTGCGCGCTTTGCTGGGACACCAGCGGTAGGAAACTTTGTTGCAAAAATGTCCCGCGTTTCCTTAATGGAACCCGTGAGAACGTACGCCTCCACTATTGCAATTCTTTGTGGAACGGAATACATGTCGCTCAGCTCGTACTCACACGTTTGCACTACGTCTACACAGCTTTCGTGATGAGGGTAGTCAATCCACTCTGGCAGGAAGGCGGGCTACTTTTTCGTGGGCCACCCTGTATTATAACATCTCTATTTTCATTACCATATCATATAATCATCTCATTAAACTTCGCTTCCGAAAATATATACAGTATAGAAAGGACCAAGACCACTGTTGGTGTCGAAAGTGAAGTTCTGTGTTAAAAAGTGATTACCTTTCAAAAACAGTTAGCAAGACCATTAATGACTACATTCATTTCCACCCTTCCAAAATTTAGTTAATATTACATACTAGCTGTGTAAGCCCGGAAACTATTGAAATCGTGAGCAAAAAAAAAAAATTTAAAAAAATGTAAAGATGTCAGGTAATTATTGAAAGGAACTACTCTGGACGTGTCTCTCCTAGGAGGATTTGTTTTGCCGACATACTCACCTCGCTTGTGTATTAGCAGCGGGAGGAAAAGTAAAAGGAATACCGTTTTGCAGATGTTAGCAGCAAAGCGACTTTGTCTTTCTTCGGAGGTTTCGTTTTGCGGACATGCTGGCCCTGCTTTTGTTATTAGCGGCTAAGTGAGCTTTCCTCGGAGGTGGAGCCCTTACCCAGAATCCACCTCTCACTTCCGGGCCAGACAGACACTTACACATCGACGCGTAGATGTTTATATCCAAGATACCAAAGACCACCAAAATGTTTTAAAATGACAACAAACTACACATGTACAAAAAGTTGAGAGAATAAACTAAACAAGCAATGGTGTGAGGTCTGGGATGAGTGAATGATGGAGTCTGTAAAGACAATGCGACCATCCAACCAACAAAGCAAAACCAATTATAGACTCTCTTAAGGCTGAAGAAGTGAACAGTGTGCAATTTTTAAAACTATGTCTAATCCACAGTCTGGTTTTCTTCTCATAAATATTGAATTTTCTGAAGCAGCACTGCATAAGTCAATCAATCTCTGGTAACAGAACACAACATCCCACTTAACAAAATTCGACACAACAAATATATCAAAACCAGTAACGGCGCACTGCACTTGTGCAGTGCATACACTTGACTTGAGCATTCCTAGTTTTCCTCCTCTTTCTTTCTCTGTACATTTAGCATTCGTTTGCTCAGAGGTTGATGGCGCTTGCTGCTTCCCGATCAGCTCTTTTTATTCCAACCTAGCGGCCCGCTTCTTCTCTTCTTTCGTCTGCATCTTTTCACGTTAAAACTGATTAAGTCAGTGTTTGTGTTGTAATTACTTAGTACGTTTTCCTTAATTTTTCACTTAAGCTAGCACTTAAGTCTTCAATCTGGCTCAACAATGATTTAAGATATGAAGAGGTAGGGGAAGTGACGGTGAAGGTGGTAGGGAATGAGAACGGTGCCCGTACACATGTGCCGCATGGCTGCCCTGCCAAGAGTTGATTCTACAATAAAAAAAATAAAAACAAAAAAGAGGAATAACCTTAGAGGTCAATCATCACCCCGAAAGTGGAAAGCGGACGTCACATAGTACATGTGTACCAAATTTCAGGTCAGTATTTCAAACTGTTTGTGAGCTCCAGGTGATTTACAATCCTGGACAGACAAACGGACAGCTACGGTAGCGTATTATATATAAAGATAAACAGGACAGGCAAGTCCTGCAATAACAGGCTAACATGTCTAGTAGTAGTAAGCAGGACAAGAAAAGAATCCAAGGGGTAAAATGTCATGTGAGCTCCAAAAAACCCCAGTGCTTTGGTGGAAGCACATCAACAGCAAAACTGGTAAGAGTCTAAAACTGAGACACATTTTCCCTTGTAAGAGTGATGAATTTAACACTAGTGTTTAGGATCTGACACTCCCTAAGGGCTGTAAATAAAAATGAATAAATAAAAATGCATGTTTTCATGCTGAGAATGAATTTAAAAAGTGGCACCCCACTGCATTTACCATTTTCTCAATTTTGCATTTAGAATTAGAAAGATAAATCACTGATCATTGTGCCTGGTTATGAATATTTAAATATATCTCTAATTAGTAGGTACTTAAAAAAAATTATACCACGTTTAAATTTCACACCAAGTCTTGGAAGTGAAATCAAAGTATTATCAATGTGCAAGTGTCTAAGAGTTTTAATACAATGCAGACAGAAACTGGAGAGTATTTCAACAAAGGTAGAAAGGTGTGATTAACTTTTAAGAGTGCAATTGACAATAATGACAAACCCATTAAAGTGCAAATTGTTTGGTGTTCTGAGCCACTATATTTTCCCTTCCCCAGGTGCACACAAGTATAGAAAATATAGAAAACAGACAAGTCTTTTGAAAGTAATGCAAAAAGGTATCAGAATCCCAGAGCCCAAAGATTCCCTGCATGGAAAATCAGTATAAAAAAAAAAATTGGATGAATTCAAGCTTCCCTCATCTTTGTTGATCTCTGAAACAAGACACACACATTCTCCCCAAAAGTGCATTTTTATTCCAAATAAAAGCACAACTCCACTTAAAATATCAACGAAGTGCTCATAAAAAAGTGGTTTTTTAAATTTAAACTGCATTACTTCTTCCCTGCAGTGACAGATGTATATTGGGAGAAAAAAAAATGTTTAATGTGTTTAAAAATTGGAATAAGATCGCAGTTATATAAATCTGAGAGTTTCCAAGATGGTAACAAGGTTACTGGGAAAAAAAAAAAAAAAAATACTGAAGAATCCTCTACTATCTGGATCAACTTTACCTTCTAAACTTTACTCTACACAAACAGGCTGTTATTCTCAAGAGCAAAGGACCCAATTAAAATTGTGTAGCATTCAAGTACTTCCAAAACATTTTAACATCACCATAATCCATACTCCAAGATGGCACAGGGATTCTATCACCTTATTTTGGCGTGAACGAGCTGGGTCAGTTTGTGACCTCGTTACTTTCGGCTTGGATTTCACACGGAGGACGTGCCATTTTAAACAATCTCACCATTCAATTTCAGGTCATTCACTCGCCCTCCATCACATAAGCCCACTGCACACTTGCAAACACCCCGACTTCCTTCTCCTTCTAGCTCCTGCTCTAAATTGTACAACAAGTCAGTACCTCATAGAGCCCCTCAAAGAATGAGTTCTTGTCCTCCGCACTCCAGGACTCCCATTGCCTTCGAGCCTTCTTCTTGTTACCTTCCTCTTTATCCGTGGGCCCAAGAGATCTTGAAGGCGTTTTCGATGTACCACCAGACGAAATCAAGAGGGTCCCTGTGGAATTACATGCACCCACAACAGCTCCTCCATTTTCAGACCCTAAAAGTGAAGAATCAGGAGTAACTTGGATTACATTTAAAGGTGATAAGCACAAAAACACTGCTGGTCTAAACTATTCATGCCAGGTGGACAAACATCTCTTGGCCAGTGTCAGTGTTTTCACTCAAGTTAAACTCACCAAGGATTTTTACCATTTCACGTGATAAACTTGACTCAAACAGTCTTCATTTTCTAAATCACTCTGCACAAACATCATCATACAGCCATTAATAAATAAAAAAGGATTACAAAGATTTCCAAACTGGTGCCAAGTATTACTTATTTGCATGCATAGGATTTTGGTCCATAAATGCCACAACTTTGCAGCAATACCTGGCTGGGATTTTCTGTGAAGTGTGTAATATTCTAACCTACCTTCTTCAAACGACTCAGTCACCGTCACAGGATTACAAGCAATGTGATGGAAAATTAATGGAGATGGCAACATCCACACGAGCCTGTTACAATACATGCAATGTAGAACAATGCAACCAGAAAACGTGCAAAATTCAGTTCTTTCTTTGGGCGTCAGGTGGGTATACGAGGTACATGTGGGCATGGCCTAATAAGCTTACATCACCCGAGACTCACCACCATGTATACACACGAAAAACCAAGTCATTGTAAGGCAGCAAGAAGTGTGACCCAAAAAAACATAAGAAGTGACAAATGATGACCACAAAAAACATATTGTCAGATAATACTAGGAAAAGGAGAGTCTTCTTCAAACCTGGGGACTGTTAAAATGGACCTCTGCAGTATTTATTTTAATTTGCTGCAGTCTAGAGACACCATTTAATTTGGACTGTGATGATGCATGGTAGGAAGCTTGCAAAGACTGACCCTTGTCATCGTCCTCCTCCTCTTTTGAGCAACATGTACTGTAATGAAGGAACCCTTATTGCATGCTTCTGCAGTGTTTTTCTCTTCTGAAAAAAAGACCCGAGGGAGCAGAGTGTTGTTCAGGAAAGGTTCATGTTGGGACCATAAAAGACTATTCATGCAGGGCTTACGCATGGCCTCTCCAAACTTCTCCAATACTTCAGAAAAAAAAAGACAAGAGAAAACCAATCCACAGCACTCTTCACTTTAACAACCCTCTTCTGTTCTGTCAGAGGATGCAAGCCCTCCCTCGTTGAAAACTATATTGTGAAGCAAATACAAGTCTGCTGGGTCACCCACTCTTTACTTATGCTAAGCCAAGGCCAAAGGCCCTGCCAAGAATTCAATTACAAATAAACTAACAGAATTTGCAAGTCTTTCTAACATTCTGACCAGACAACTGTGTGAGAGGGCGGTATGAATGTCATGTCACGTTTTTGATTCTTCTACTTTTTGCAGGTACGGTTGATGATTTATCCATGAAAGTCAGTAGATGGATGATTAGAAGCCACCCTGATGCTCTCTTCTTTAATCATCCCAGATGATGCTGGCGCCCTGCCCGGGGTTTGTTTCCAGCCTTGCATCCTGTGTTGGCTGGGATTGGCTCCAGCAGAACCCCGTGACCCTGTAGTTAGGATATAGCGGGTTGGTTAATAGAAGGATGGATGGATGATGCTGGTGACAGAGGGAGCAATTGGGTGAGAGGTCTAACAAGAGTAGTTGTAAAGAGGACTATCAAGTGACAGTATTACATTTGTAGCCTCTACACAGTTGAGAAAAACAAAACTATAGTGTTCATCTGTTACGCTGTATTATTAATTTAATACAGTACATTTAGTGTCTGCTTACTTGGTGTGTTTGTTAAAACTAGATGCAACACTACAAAAACCAAGGAGCTTTTCTGATGATCCTGTGCAAATATCTAAATTATTTATATACTAGTTATTCATAAACATTAAATAAAAAGGTGACAAAATGAGATGTAGACAGCTAACATTTCGGAAAGCTTGCAAAGGTCTGCACATATTTCTTTGAGCAAGTAGATTTTTCCTTTGTGAATCTGGTAAGCCAAATGTAAAGTTCTATACTGCAAACATTTAATCGATTACAGTAAACCTTTCCTACCCACTTGTCCATTTTTAAAAATTATTTTTTCCAGTAGAGAGTCTCAGGAAGAAGCTTTGCCCAGCAGCAAGGGTTGGTGAAGGCAGTAACTAACTCTGGATGGAGTGCCAAAACACTGAGCGGCACATTCACAAGCACCCACCCACACATAAACTCTGTATATGATGCATAAATGTGAGACACGGCCACTGAAAGGAGAATCTGACACAATGTTAGGAGGGAATATGAGGAGAAAAATAGAATGAATATGTGGATATTCACGGAGGGGAAAAGAATAATTTGGAGGCAGAAGGCATGTTATATGAATGCTTTAGAATGAATGGGTGAGGGTCCTAGACCAATAACCAATCAGACTGGGCACATCCCAGTAAAAACAGGCGCTTGTTCATATGGATGGAAATGTAAAATAAAAAATTGAATTATAAATAATAGAAATTCAAACACAATCATTTTATTTATTATAATACTTAAGAGTGTAAATGTTATTTTATATATTAAAATGCAAATATTAAAATATTCCACAAATTTTTTAAAAAGGAATAGAAGCAGGTAGTACCAACACAGCCATTATGATGTCATCAATGAGCACATCCTCATTTCTGAATGGCAGGAACCAGGCCAAAGAAAACCAAACCTGCATCCAGGCAGGTGTACTTGCACTCACACTACACACAAGGACGTCTACAGAAAGATCTACTGGGAGACACACAAAGTAACCTGCCCTCAAAGGTATTCCTAAGACCGTTCCTTAGTCAGAAGGCATTTTCCAGGTCTCGGATACCACCAAACCTTCTCCCCATTACCTCCTCTCTCAGTCTCTCTCTGGCCTTTCTTGCTCATGGAGAATCTCCCATATCAGGATTAAATGGTCTACTATTACAGGAGCCATTAAACTCAATCCTAGGACCACTTCTAGGCCACAAACTGGAATCGTTTTAAAATCAGGAGAGTGTAAAGAATCTTAGAGCAACCAGGACAGATCTGAAGTTCACTGGCTAGGAGAATTCTCAGAGTTCTCATTTATGACATTACATCTTCCCATTTTATACTATTCACGTACATTTCTGACCAGAGGGTTCAGGAGAAACACAAGATCATTGCTAATTTCTTGTCTAAGGCGCACAAAAAATCACAATTAAAAAAATATTAGATCAAATATTTTGGGATTATAAAAAGCAAAAGAAACAAGTTATGTGAATATTATATTGCTTAAAATAAAATAAAATGAAACTTCCAAACAACATTGCTTTATTACTTATAATTATATAAGGGAATTGAGAAGTCAGAATTACATGCAAACTTGGCAAATTCCCATAGTAAAGTTAAGTCTGTAAAGCACCACTGGCAGCTGCCACTCGGGAGGATGTTCACATGAAACTCTTATTTCCCACAACATTTAAATGCAGCACAGGTTCCTCCGAGGTGACTTTACCACAAAGCTCTGCTTAAATTTAAAAAATGGCAGGTCATGCTAAAACATGGACCCATGTGTCCCAGTCAGGGACTGAATGTTGCCTCAAAGCACCCTGGAGGAGTTGGCTTAGTTTCCTACCAAAACCCTGCAACTCCACTCTTTCTTAACTTGTGCTCTTATAGTAAATTACTTCTAGGACATGCTTGCTCGTTACAACTTCTACTAACCAATGCCAGTCAACAGTGACCCACAGTGAGGTGCACACAAACACTCTCCCTCCTTGCCTCAGCATCTTTACAGTTGAATTGTGTAATGTGGTAAAATTCAACTCATATTGACCTCTTTCACTCACTAGCTTGTTACATCATTTTCACTATTGCAAAGGCTCATTACAAGACTCTGCACAAACTAACTCATTTGACCTTTGTGGTCATTTCATTTCTGGATTTATGTCCACCAGAAATGCACATCTCTGGGCCGCGCTTTAAACTTTCAATCCCAATAAATCACATCCAAATCAGACTAATTTTTTCAAGCCTGTTTTCCTTATGTTGGACTTGTACTCTGCTGACTAGCAATTCCCATTTCTCATGAGCACCCATGTATTGTCTGTTCATTATCTCTTCTCTTTCCTATCCATTTCCCTGTGCTTAGTCAAGTAGTTGACTAAAGTTCTGGATAGTTGTGGTTACTCCATGCCAGATTAAATGTCTGGTTGCACTCATGGTACTGGAAATGGCCAGATATCCCTATTATTCTGTTTAGTTACAACCCTATGTGTTAAGGTTGACTCCCTACTTTCTTTTGATAGATTAAGACAGCTTTCTATCACCTGAGGAATATATCCAAACTTTGACTGTCCCCGTTCAATACAAGATGCCGAGAAGATGGTTCATGTTTCCGTTTGATCCCTGTTTAGATTACTCCAACTCTGTTTGTTGGTATCTAACAAAAGACCATTCATTTATTACATCCATCCATCCATCCATTATCCAACCCGCTATATTTATTACAGAACATCCAAAACAGTGCTGCAGGTGTGCTTACTAATATACCAAAGTACTCCCATACAACCCTTGTGCCTTTCTTCTCTACATTGGCTGCCTGCTAAGGAGCGAATCCATCATAAGACTCTGCTTGTCATGTACAGCTGCCCTGATGCTCCTGCACCCATGTTCCATCAGAACCTACTCACTCCATCCACTTCTGCTGTCTCTCTGGACTGCCTCGTTGTCCCGCAGGCAAAACTGTCTACTGTCTCCATTGGTCGGTGACTCTGGAACAAACTGCCACACAGTCTGTATGGACCTTGCCATCAGATACTTTTGTTTTTTTAAACAGAGATTGGAAACTCGTCTTTTTCAGCGTACTTTTAGTGATTTATAATGGTAACTTATTTGCTTTTACCTTTTTGTGTCTATTTTATCTTTATTTTAATGTAAAACACATAGCAATTACACTGTTTATATAGTGTGCTATATTATATATGTTTTTATTTTATTATGTTAGTGAATTGGCTTCTACTGTACTTTACTAATTAGTATTTAAACGTCTATTCTTGTATATTCTGTAAAGCACAAGTAAAAGATCATGTGCAAAAATGTACAATTAAACATTAGAAGGATTAAGCCTTTTTCCCCTTTTTGTACAATCTAAAAAGGTGGACATTATGGTGAATGAGTGGCTGAAATATCTTAGCTCCACGTACCTCCTTTCAACCAAAGGCTCAGCGTAAATGGACTTTTCTGCCCGTCCTCTTGATCCCTCTTTCATCAAAGAGATGTGTGTGTGTGTGTGTGTGGCTAATTGGTCGCAATGAGTGGTGATGCGTTTGTTCTGTTCTGTCCACAGTTGGCTCCTGCCTTGTAATCAAACTGTCTACTGCAGTCTTGGTTCCTTACCATCACATTCTGAAAATCAGACTCGGCCAACACATTGGTGTATTCCTAACTAAGCTGCTAATGTGCCCAGATAAGTTTTTGACACAGTGTCTGTGTAACTCAGATTTTCACCAGGTCATTCCCCTATTTTCCATGTCCCCTCTTGTATTGAGAATGCCACCTCGGTCACTCACTGCCTGACACGCAGCTCTGAGGACTGTGGCACAAGGGAATGCCATACAATAAGAACCTTCACCTCAAGTGCCACCACGGAACTCTAGTGGCGAAGAAGATCGTTGGCCTGAGTAGGACGACAGCAGCCACCTCCCACATTCCGTCCCTGTCCCCACGGCTTTGCTCACCTTTGCCTCTGGCGGTGCCCAGGCCATTGAGTGTCGCGGGGCCCGCGTCCTTTCGCAGCCGTTTACTTGGGGGTCTGACGCTGGACCTGAGGAAGTGGTGCTGATCCTGCCCGTGACTCGGCTGCGGGTTCGAGGAAGAGGCTGCCGCCGTAGCAGCGGAGGAGGAGGACGAGGACGGCGCGGGATGAAGATGCCCATCACTCTTTGTGCTCCTCTCGTCGCCCGCCACCTCTCCGCTCTCGTCTTCTTCCTCCTCCTCGCAGCCTTCCAGCTTTCGGCTTCCTTTCTTCGCCGCTTCGTTGTTGCCTCCACCTTCCCCCAGCTTCACTGTCATCCTAACCAAAAAAATCGCAAGAGAAGCGTTTCACTGAGGGCAAACTGTGCGCTCGAGCCGCCCCATCGCCCTCGCTCTCCCTCTCAACATGGCCGCCGTTGTTTGTCTCAGATCCCCTCTCTCACCGTCCCGACACAACAAGCCGCCCCCCCCCTCCCCGCCCCCAGCCTAACGCGCCTGGGCTCCGATCGGTTCTCCGGTTGCCCCTCACACCAATGTCCTCGAGTCACGGTAGACGGCTACTCTCTACCAAAAACAATAATAAACAGAATCTTTTGGGAACACAAGCAAAGCCACCGGAAAGGCAAGGCGGTACTCCCAGGCGGACCGCGCCACCCCACGAACCCGAGGCAGCCGTGGCGTCGGTGGCGGCGGGAGAATCGCACCCACGTTGTCGCATTCCATATCAGGGGAACCATCTACGGGTCCCGATCCCCGCAAACACACGCACCTCTGCACCCGAACCCGCCGCTGCGCGCACTTTCTCCCGCAACGAAAGCCGCTCTCCCACTTGGTGAACTTTGCTTGCTGCTACGTCATCATCTGATGGATTTCTCGAAAAAGTTATTCGCTCAAGCCATTCGGTGACGGGCTTCTGGAACGGGCACCGCAGCGTGTGTGAGCAACATGGGCACACGCAAGTCGTGAAGTAGTCGCCTTCTAAATCAGTTCGGGAAAAAGAGATCTCATTGGAAACATCTGCCGCTTACGGATCGCCACTGCCCTTGCCGAAAAGTATGGCGAAGTCACATCCCCTTAACGGCACCCCCATATACCCTTTGCCTATAAAGGGGCATCCATGGAGCCCTCACTTCGTTTGTATTTTGCCATAGACAACAAGGACGTAGGCAAGCAGCACAAGAAGAATCACCGTCAACAGCGCTGCGCAACGCACCCACTGAGAAGGACTAAACGGTTTAGTTGACAACGGGTTAACTTTATATTGGGGTGCACATTTTAGGAATACCGTAGTCTACCAGAAGTACGTAGGGTAGGGTAGGGTGCGAGGCAAGTAGTCCGCTACACCGAATCCGAAAATACTGACCCTTGATTGTCTTCCCACAGACGCGCGTCAGTGACCTCGGATCCAGACGTTAAAGGCGACTCGCTGGGTATCCCGAAAACTGTCCTGCTCCTTCGCATATGCCACTCTTCAGCTGCCTCCGACAGTCATCTCTCCCGTTCAAAAAGGACAGACAGCCGCAACTGTGCGGGTGGGACGAGTGCCGCTCTCCCCTCGCAGAATTTGGTATTCCCTCATCCTATCGACAAACAGGCGTGTTGTACACCTCGGGGAATGCACAAGATTCACGGACAAGAGAAAGGCGCTTTATTCATTCAGTTGCGTGCAAGTCACAAGATGCTCTTCCCAAATCTGAACAAGCAATCTGCCGTATTCTATAAAACATTCAACGAGTTTTCTTAAAACCTTCGACGTGTCTTCACAAGGTGGTTTTTCGTTTTCCAGGAACGGTTGCTCACCACACTCTCTCCGGTCGTATCCTGACAACACACTTTTATTTCAGGTTTCCAGTCGTATCCTGACAACGCACTTTTACTTCGACGATGAAGAAGATCCAGTCCACCTCTACGGTATCCAAAAGTCTCCCGCGACAGTAATTTGCTTTCCCCGGGCGACTGACGCTTACTCGTGTCGCCTAAACCAAAACGATTTCCGTGAAGGACTCTATCGGCCAGGTTGACGCCTCTGACATACAAACAAAAGCTACCATTGGCTGTCGTATAATGCCGCCACGGCAACGGCTTGACTGACATTAGGCTTCAGCCAATGAGTGTTTACATAAGAATGCTGTGCATTCTTCCAATCACGTATTTGCTTTTAGATTGCCTATGTCGCGCATTATTGGCTAAACCTTATTGTTTCGGGAACACCTTGGCAACAAGTTGTACTGACAGCCTCAGTAGCCAATGAAAATCAGCCCGGGAAAACAGTCGGTTGACGTAGGGGCGTTTATTTGGCAATTAGCTCAAGAAACCAATTTAAGTGCGCCACCATCAGCGCATCGCAGTGAAATCGGTTTGAATTGTCGGGCGGAGAGAAAGTGTGTGACATTTAATCTACTGCGACTTTTCACTGACAACGGGCGTGGTTTGATTGCGGTCACTGCTACTCAGTTAAAAAAACAGTCTTTCCATGCACCTTGGCGACAACAATGAACCACACTCTTCCTCCTTCGCAGAAATGTAGGTTCCAGTGACACAAAAAAAGAGAATCGCGCGATCATTTTAACAATTAGGTTTGGCAAGCGTATAATCTACTGCGCATGCTCCATCCATTTCGTTCGTTCCGTCATTAGAGTATAAACTGCTAGAATTCGAAATGGGCGTTGGTTACCGCCCTAGTCTAGCGATCTCAGTGTCCAGTACACGATTGTTAATCATTTATTGAGTTTCATAAACTCCGTACAAAAAATGCCGTGAATGACTGCTTTTTCAAATGTGATCTTTTACTAATGTTAAGTTTGTAAATAAAACAGGAATAATCCGACCAGAATTGGGACGCACGTACACGAATATACTGGTCTCTCGTAAAATATATATTTTCGACGATGTGGAAACTTCCCCATTCCAGCAATCAGTCCAGTTTCCAAGTTTGCAAAACTGGAGCATTTCCCAAAACCACTGAGCACAAAATAGGATGCCAGTCTATCACTGGGCGCACTGTCACAAACAGCTACACTCAATGTTTATTTTTATAGCACAATTTACTCATAAATGTAACTCAAAGTACTTCACAAGTAGTAAAAGAAAAATGTAACTTTATAAAAGAGGTGAGATTAAATAATGTCTAGTTTGTAAGCCTCTGTTAGTTATAGCGGAAAATGTCTGAAATCAGATTGTATCTTTTGTAAATTTTTCTTTGTTTCTGGATAGCATAGTTAGAAAGTTCAACTTGATAGCACACACTACGGTCAGAGAGGACAAGAATGTAAAAGCTGCAATGGACAGGATGACAGAGAACATAAACCCTGAGGGGTTTCAAGGCCAAAATGCATCAAAAATAATTTTCTTCACAGCAATATGTTGAACTTCTTGGTTTTGAATGGTTGAAGCATTTTGTCAACCAGCTGGATGTACAGTGTTCTGTATACTTGCCAAGAATATCCTTGAATGTCTTCCATATAGTTTCCACCAGCCCCACCAACAGATCTTCAAACCGTTTGTCAGTGGTGACATATTTGATTTGTGGACCAACAACAATGCCTTCCTTAATATGGGTATCAGTTATCTGTGGAAACATCTGTCTCAAATATCCAAATTATTCACCTTCTGTATTCATTGCTTTCACAAAATTTTTCAAAGGCAAAATCATCTTTGTTGAGTCGACTAGTGCACTGTTTATGTGCCACACTTTTCTACCCTGAAACCAAATGCTTATGAAGCAGCCCGTTCTTTTCAACATAATGAGATTCTTTAACAGGGCTGTCCCACTGGCAAATGGAACTACAGCACAGTACTTGGTATATCCAAGCTGCATTCCTAGTGGCAGTGCCAGTACTTTTACATCACCATAGATGTTCCACTTGTAATTTCTATTGCATATATACAGTATACCCATGAGAGAAAATCACAAATATAGGTGATTTCAATAAAACAGTATGTGATTTAGACATGTTTTTGCGTGTAGCAGGTCCAGATTCTTAAGATAAACCCAAACATATTCAGGAAAAAAAAAAAAACTTCACATTGTCCAGTGATATTTCTGATACATAAACCATATGTGATATTTATTAGATATGGACATAACACCTGCATCAGACAGAACAAGTAACAACCACATAATTCAAGGAACTATGCTATTGCCATGAACTAGGAGTTCCAAAGCACTTCCAATAATACTCATTATAGGGGAATATCACCATCAAACCCCGGCTATTACTAAAGGGCAAGCATTGAATCTCTAAAAGATATATTCTTCACAAAAAGTATTCCAATCACAACAAAGACCTGTGGTGCACAAAGGAAAAATGGAATTCCATTGGCCATGCTCTCTTTCTTAGGGGTGGGGGTTAAGTTGTTTTCATCCTATTTTTATTTTTGTAAAAATTGATCTATTTGTATGGAATGATTACAATAAAATAAAAAAAAAGAAAAAATGGAATTGCATGAAACACAAAGGCGTTCCAAAACAAATGCCACATGTCAAAAATTAAAGAGGAAAGTTGAAATGTCAAAAATCCAATAATTAATAGAATTCATTATAAACACAAGGAAATTCACCGACTCACAGGCATGTTTGAAATGAACTGCCAGGAACAGTAGGAGACCCTCTGGATGTATAGGGTGAAGGGCATTTCCTGGTAGTAATTTTCAGGTGGTAGTGCCTCTTGGGGGACCACCCACAAAACACATGGAACATAACACAGACTGCTTACACACATAAATAAAATCAAAAACAGTGCACACAATCAACACTAGTAACATTAATATAATCACCATAAATCAAAAAATCAAAAACGAAAAAGAGAGACATAAAACATGAATTTGAACCCATGACCGCTATGGATGGCCAGGAACATGAAGAGACTGTACAGACTGATTGGTAGCATCAAATGCTACACTATCAATTGTTAAATGAGAAGGTGCACTAATGGTTTGCTGTTGTGTTTGTACAGAGGGTCTGATGTGGCATGAGCAGCTTTCTTAACATATTTTTTGTTCTGTGTGGATGGAAAGGTGGCTCCAGTGGTGAACTGGATTGTTTTAATAATGTTATCCATGGTCTTGCAGCCAGTTGCCACACAAGGCTGTGATGAAGCAAGCCAGTAAGCTCTCCAGTGTGTATTATGGAGGATCCAGGGGACAGCCTTTGAAGGCGCCACTGTGTATGATCACAAAACCTGGACCATTATATTCAACAGTGTAATGAGTGAAGACCTTTAAAGAATGTTAGGGGCTACAGAGAAAATGTAGGAACCAGTTTCTTCTTCTGCTTAAAGAGTAATCAGTCAGCTTGAGAGCTTTCTATGTAGCTCTGTCATCTGCGGAGTCAGATCAGTATTGTCACTGTGCCTGTTCTAGGGGCTCACACAGAGGTCTGTCACATACACACAGGCCACCACAGTATACATGAACAAAGTGGACAATAATTAGCAAGGGGCAGTAACTGCCCCTACATGATATGGCGCCTTGTAGTTTCAAATGAGATTGCCGTCTACTCAGCTGAGCGGAGTTGGGGGTAGGGGTTTCCATTAACTCAACTTGATATGCATCTGCCTTCTGATTCTGAGGTCCAAATGTCACAGCCAGTCTCTGTCTGTGTGAAGATATGAAACAGAGGGTAGCAAGTTTACTATAGTTTTCCAAAGATTATAGAGAGGAAACACCGTCTACAGAAATCAAACATATTCAGAGCAGAAACAAAGTTTCTAATTAAATATGGTGTGCCATAAAATCTAAAGAACATACTGATTTAAATGAAATGTAGCTGCTTTAATGGTCCCCAACCAATTCTTAGGCCTTACTCAAATAGATTTATTGTCATACTATCCACAGTATGGACAGTAACGTTCCCCAGGACCACAGTGCAATATATATCAATACAGGACAAGTGCAAGACAAGTAAAGAACTATACCATACCATAAATATATCAATGAATAATGTATAATAGGTAATAAATAAATAAACAAATAAATAACAACAACTAATTATAAAAAAAAACCTTCAATAAAACACAAACTCCCATTAGTTTTGGGTAGCATAGTGGTTAGTGCTGCTGCCCTAAAGCTCCAGGGATTGGGTTCAAGTCTTCATCTTTCCATTGCTCTAGAAATGTACACAATATCATTATCTCTATGTAGGTTCTTCTTCGGGCATTTCAGATTTCCTTTCATGTGTCAATTACATGCTGGTTAGGTGGAATGGCTAAACTGGCACTCTTATGAGTGAATGTGCCAGTCTAATAGTCTGGTGCCAGTCAAGGTTTCGTTCCCGGCGGAAGATGCAGGACTGGCTTTTATTTTGTATTTTGGAGGTCAGAACTTGGTTACATAGCGCTTATTGACCCTCTAGCCCAACACCACGTCATCTACCTTATGCCAGTTGTTTTGCCTTCTTAATTATTTGACCATTTCTTCGTCCCGCAGTCCTCGTCATAGCTCAAGTATACATATACAACGATATTTCTGATTTATTGTTTGCGTTATTTAAGCATCGCTACGTACTTCATTCTAAACATTGATCTTACACTCTTTTCTAATAAAGCACCAACTGTAAAGAAACGTTAACTTGGCCGCACATTATGCTTACGTTGAGACGTATCTTGCCGTACGAAACGTTAGCGAGAAATGTGTGACATCACAATGAGCCAATCACGAAACAGTAGCCGTTAAGTGGGTGGGCCCAGAGAGCCAATCAAATTGGCGTTTCGATAGGTGGAAAACGATTGGATGTTTCTAGCAGCTTGTGTCAGCACTTGACCAATACTGACGGCCGTGGCGAACGGCGCCCAGTGTAGTAGGCGGAGCGTTCCGCTAAGCGCACGCTAACCGGTCGCTTTAGCTGCTATGTGCTTAGTGCAGGTCGGCGGAAAGGAGCGGGAAGTCGGGTAGTGAAGTGTGGCGGTGAGGTAAATCAAGCAATGACTTCAACCAACACCTTCCAGGGTATAGACGAGTGCAGCAAGCCCAGCTCTAGGTTGGTTATAACGTTTTTGCAAACTGACGTTGCTTTTGGAGTGTATTGACTTATCGCTTTGGCAGGAGTGGCAGACACATCCGCAAGTCGGCCTGCGTGTGTACTCTGTCCCTAAGGCGCAAACTAGCTGTGTCGGGTGAGGCCGATGCACGCCGGTTTCGCTTCGCTCTTACGAACAGTGTTTGGATAAACAATAAACAGCAGTAATATTGCGATTAGAATTCGAGTGAGACGTTCTTCTCGATGTCTCCATGTTTACATCTTTGTGCTTTCTAATTATACTTTACTGCGGGGGGGGGGGCCGGCTTAGGGCTCGGCGAGCCGAGGCGCTGGAATGCTCCCAGATTTGGAGAGGCATAGCTTTAAATACAGTTATTTCACTTGGTCATAGTCTTGTTTTTCAAACTTTTTTTTTCTATTAGTAGCAGGTTAAAACCATGAAAAAGACATCGGCCATGACACCTGTATGACTGTGTGGCATTTTAGAAATCGCAGCTCATTACATGCTAAGGCCGTTTTTAGTAACACTCTTATTTCCTTAGAGGTTAGTTTTGCCTTAAAGTAGAAGTGCGTATCGATGGCGTAGCGACTTGCATATCTGTTCTTTATGCCAGTGATTTAGACCCCTGATGTACAATGACAGTGTAGGTAGCAGATACAGAGGTTCAGACAATTAAGAGTACCTCTTGTTCTGCGATGGACCTTAATCAGTTTTAGTGCCTGTTTACCCGTGGCCAAATTTAGAATAATCTGAATTGTTGGTTTATAATTTGTGTTATGTTTTTGGTTTTTTATTCACACGGTTCAGTTACTTTTGCTAAAAGGCCAGTAACAGTATTTTAGCAGAACTTCATGGCTCACACTGCAGTCTGATATGTGCTACTTAGTGGGCCAAGATGTAAACAAGCATGAAAAATTCAAAGCATAATTTAGATTAATCAAAGGTTAGTGAAGTAAACCTCTTCAGATTACATATCTACGTAATGGTGACCTTTCCAGGATAGTAATTTGCCTGTATAGTTAAAGTCTTTTATATAATTTAGACATTACTAGGATCTGTATTGCTACCAATAATATGATAAGATATCATTCTTATTTATAATAATCTGCCTAGGGTGATTATTTTCATGATTTCCCCTTTCAAACCTCTTTGCTTTGAATACTAATATGTTATGGGATCAAAAGCTAACTGATGATTCCGAATGTCCTCAAAATGCAGTCAATAGAGAAGAGCATACCACATTAGGGCATCACACCACAGTGTCAAAGATTGAGTGCCACTGATTGAAGAAGGATCTATGAATGCAGTACAGTTGGGATTAAAATATCAGGACCAATATTAGAAAGACGTTCAGCCACTGTGGCCCCACCAGGATTACAGCTGGCCACTCTTTAATAATTTATAATATATTTAAACATTTTAAAGCTTATTTTCACACTTTTTCCAGTGGTGTTTACATACACACATACATGTAACAGAACAACAATGGCGAGTGTCAACTTTATTTTTGTCTTCAATTCCATTTCAATGTAAAGTGTATGAATTGCTAAGAAAAGTAAAATAATTTTGCACTTATAGTGTATTAATATTAAATGGCAAAGTACATTATGAGCCTATCTAAGGTTTAACGTGGCATTTTAAATGGATGCTGTCTGCCAGTGGATTTTATTTTAAATCTTGTGCTTCACTATTAAGTGAGATTTATTCTCACACAGTACAGAACAACAGAATCTGATAAGGTTTATAATGTTCTGGATTAGTGATTTTGGCTGTTTAAATTATACATAAGGCAATTTAACATGTAAGTGCCATCTGTCTAAATTGGTGGTGTTTGTGGAAACAGGTAAAATAAATGAATTCTACCTTTATGAAAGTAATTGACTTTAAAAAAAAAAAAAATCAATACACAACTGTTTAGACCTAAAGATGCCTTCCATAATACAGTGTGACCATATCAGCAATACACGAATGAATGATGCCAGTGGGCAAGCTGACAATTCATTGACCAATGATTTTAACTTCCAGTTACTTTGATGGCACCGATGATTTAAATGTTAGTAGCAATAAATAAATAATGCCAAGAATATCTTATTTCAGATAAAAAGCGATATACACAATTGTGATTGAATTTTAAGTCAAACATACCCACAACAAAGATATACATTTTAAATTGAATCGCAGCCAGAAAAGGCAGCACCAGAAATATTTAATTGAGTGACATTTTTTAGTTTTTTATAAATCAATATTTTTCACATGCAAAATATGCATACTGTACAGCGTGTAATGAAATGCTTAGTTCCTCAACTCCAATGACTGTGCCTTTAAGAAAAATATAAATGAAAAATAATAATACATGACTTTATAAATAACAAAAATCATTGATAGAATTTTAAATATGTGATTAATAATAACTAAATAACTCTCTTATATTAAGTTTTTTACATTAACAATATGGCGTCATGTAGATTGTGGCGGGTGGCCGTTTTCCATGCCCGGCTTGGTGGCAGCCTCCCTTGGCTGTCGGGTGCCTCAGTTTCCCACAGGGCAAGATGGAGTTCTCCACAGCCCTGTTGGGATCTGGGGTGGCCACATGTGCAACTCTACAGCCCCGCCCGGAAGTGCAATCAGAAACGGTGATCAAGCACCTGGAGCACTTCCGGGTGGGCTATAAAAAGGGCCAGCAACCACCAGGAAGGAGTGGTGGTTCGAGAAGGGAGTGCTTTTGTGTGTTTAAGTGCTTACTGGGACTGTGTTATGTCTGTGGGGTTCACAGGGAAGACGTGCCCCACAGGTGAAGAAAAATCGTCTTTTTGTGTTTTTACACGTGCCACAGTGCGAGTCCGTGCTGAGTCAGGCGCTATACAGCGTCCAGGCCACAAGATATAGACACTTTCCTTATTCAAGATGTGGGTGGACTGAGGAAAAAGGCTCCTCACTGTCTCTGAACTGGACTTACCTGACCACATCACAGAAAAGAGTCTGTTGTTGAGATGGACAGTATCTCTGGTAATTTTATTGTTTTGGTCTGACATTGCTTGGTGTACATGTCTTCAAAGTTAGGAGGTGCACACACAATGATAGGTTCAGCTGACTGCACCACTCTCTGTAGAGCCTTGTGGTCCTAATGCATTCCCAGCGGTAATACTTCCTGTCAAGATACTTGCAGTGGCAGATGTTTAGATGTTCTTTAGTAATTGGGAGGGAAGCCTGAAATCCCTCAGGCATCTGAGACATTCCAAATGCTGTTGTGTGCTTTACGTTATAAGCTAAATTATTGAATGAGAATTGTAGGAATGGATTGCCTTTGGGGATGAGGGCAATCATATTTTTGCCTGAAGGCAGTGTCAGATTTAAATCCAGAGACACTGTGTTAGATAGAGGGCTTGTCAACTTGAAGGACTGCAGTTTCTAACACCTCACACTCCTCAGTTGCTAGAGCCAGCATTGCAAGTGCAACTGATTCCAAGTTACATGTTTCCCTGCACGTGTCGTGGAAGGTGAGGGTCATGTCATTAGACAGATGTGTCTGAATTGAATATGTCCTGTTTCAGGGTACTGAGACCACCGGGAGGAGGCTCCAGTAACCTTTTTGGAAATGCAGAAGAAACTACCAGTACGCATAAATCACATAAGATGACTTCAAGTATCTTTGCACCACCTTCAGAAGAACCTCAGAGTGGTCCCAAAAGAACAAACCCACCAGGTGAGTTCTATTTTAATAGTCCTGAGTTGTTTGATTTCCATAAAACATTTAAAGTCATCCAGGAATATCCTGGATCTTTCAGCTGGAACATTTGATTTACTGTAATTTGCACATTTGAAAGGAAACATTTTACTTGCATCTATTTTTAGTACTTCCTCTTTTTGAATTTAAAGTTTGTGATACAATCATGGTGTATTTGGTATTTTATAACGACAGTTCAGAATTTTTTTTTTTTTATATATTCCATATCTAAAAAACTGATCACCAACATGTGCATGCTGTCTTTTAGTTTGCAGTCTTGCATGTTTACTTTATCTGTGTCTGCACCGTCAATTTTTAAAGAAGTAAATGGTGCCGGGGCATTTGGAAATAAGGAAGTTTATGCATCCAGAATCACACTGACAGCTAACTTCTCCTCTGTCAGGCCTATTTGTAGTTTCAGTTGTTAGATTTTTTTTTAGCAGTGCTCCTCTTAGTTTACATGTACATTTTAAGCTGGAAATGAATATACTAAGTGGCAGCACGGTGGCGCAGTGGTAGCGCTGCTGCCTCGCAGTTAGGAGACCTGGGTTTGCTTCCCGGGTCCTGCCTGCATGGAGTTTGCATGTTCTTCCCATGTCTGCGTGGGTTTCCTCTCACAGTCCAAAGACATGCACTGTGGTGGGCTGGAGCCCTGCCCGGGATTTGTTCCTGCCTTGCGTCCTGTGCTGGCTGGGATTGGCTCCAGCCGACCCCTGTGGCCCTGTGTTAGGATACAGCGGGTTGGAAACTGACTGACTGAATATACTAGTATTAACTTCCATCTGGCTTTGGTTTAGTATATATGCTGTTAGAGTTGAAGGGGCAACCCTCCCTACTTAGCAAAATACCAAGGAGCTGAAAGATACAAAAATGTGATACCTTCATTTACAAAGTAGTGACAGGGAAAATGTACCAAAGAGAGTAAATCAAAATACAAATAAGCAGTTTACCTAATCTAATCTCTGTCAGAACAAATCTTGCTGTGTCTCCGAATCTGATTAAACAGGTTTTAAATTACTGTCAACCTGCTGTGGTGACATGCCCACCCCAGCCCCTGCAAAGCACTAATCTTACCTCCTGTTTCTTGTTTTCATTCCAAAACATAGCTTCTGTACCTCCTGACAGCTGAATATTTGCCTCAATATCATTCTGACATTGTAAAGCACTGGCAATGAGGAATGACCTCTCATGTACTCCAGGGACACCAGGCGAGAACTCTGTCTAATGGTCCCTGGTGTCCTTGCTTCACAAAGCCACCCATTACTCTTAAAACACCAGCTTTGCAAGGCAGCTTCGCATTTGTCTTAACAGTTGGAAGAACAGCAACAGTGTTGTTCCATATGTTGCAATTTGGAGCTGTGTGTCCTGTAGCCGCCAAGGGAACATTCTCTGTAACTCTACAAGGAGCTGGTCAGACAGGTCTGCCAATAACTACACTATTTCTAGCGTCCTGTGGGAGCATAACAAGGAGCTACTAAGAGATGTCTGCCAGTAACTACACCTATTTCTAGCATCCTGGGGGGGACAATAACATGTTTCATCCAGGCTGTCCGAGTTATGCTGATGCCATTGCATGTCAACATTCTGGGGCATGTAGTTTACAAACATGGCATACTGCCCTCTGGCAGTATGTATGTTTTCACATGTGCAGGTCTATGCCAGTTTCTCCTGGAGGCTGTCTGTGGGACCGTGCTCCTTACATCATCTTGTCAGGTGGTTATCCACTCACTGCATATTTAAGTTGAAGGTTGCCTTTATTTGGGCCTATGATAATAGCTTTTCTGTTGAACTGGTGTTGAAAAAATACGCTAATGAAAGGGAAGCTTGAGTGAACAGTTTGTGTCTATTTCAGAAATGTAATAGGACTACAGGTGCCTTGGGAGTCAGACATTTATTAAAACTCAAAATTGACCAGCCCTAATATATATACATGTGTACAGGTGGAAAGGACAGTGGGATTTTCAAAGAACCAGAATCTGGCCAGCAGCAGACTCGCTCCCAACCACCTGGAGGAAAAACTAGCAATATTTTTGGAGAATCTGAAGCTTCATCAGTGCCACGTGTCCATCCTAATAAGCCAAAGGTAATTAATATCCATCCTGCTAAAACTTCATTTGAAGAAAAAAAAATCCTTGTATTAAACGCTGTGAGATTGTGTGTGTGTCCATAATGGTAACTAAGAGCATTTCCAACATTCTTAAATACAGAACACTAATTTAGGAAAATGAGTACAATGTGTGAATCAGCTTGGGTATTTCATGCATGATCCTATCTTTTCTGTTGCTTTTAAAAGTTAGATAAATGAGTGCTCTCCTCTTGCAGTTTCATTTGTTAGGTTAGTATTTCATATTTTTCATTGCCTGTTGCACCAGTTCTGTTACTTCCTTTTGAACCAGCAGGGTCAGACTGCATTTAAGTCGATGAACCCATCATCTCTGAATAAAGCTCCAACTATGTTTACTCAAAGCTGATTGCATTTATTGTGCCATCTTTAAAAAAATGATCCTTCCTATTGTTCACAAATACTCATACTAAACTATATATTACTTGGTACACTTAAATGTTTATCTATAGTAGTTGTTTCATGAACACCTTACATTAAAATTTGCTTTTCATACATCAGTCAATATAATACATTTTATGCCTGATTTATGTTGAATCTTTAAAGGATAAATACCTAGTGAGTTATTTGCTGCAATCAAAATAAGTCAGAGTTAAGTGTTTCACAAACTTCAGTGAATTATGGGTAAAATAAATATTTTTCTTTCTTTCATTTGTAGGATACTGGTATTTTTGTGGGAAAAAAATGTGAGGTTAACACAGAAGGTGAGCATTGTATAATATTTGAGTAAGACATTTATTTTTTAAAAATAGTTTATTTTGTAAAAGGCTAACAACAAATTAAAGCATGCATTGTAGCTCTGTTAACTTTAAATTCAATGACTACTCCATTTAAAATTGGCAGATTTTGTTCAATAACATTAAACAAAGTCAGACTACTATATTGTACTGGAAGCTTCCTTGTTATTTTGTACAGAAATAATAAAGGGGCCTAAGCTGTCAAAACAGTCATGAGGAAATTGCTGAAAAGTGAAGAATGCTGGCCATTTGGAGTCCAGAGTTAAAGCTGGGAGATGGCCTTTTGTGGAGGATGGCTCCATTTTTGTCTTGAATTCAATATTTTTATAGTAAATAATCCCAAAGGGAAATTTAAGAATGTAATTTTTTGAGTCTGGCCTAAAATGATAAACAATAGTAAATTCAAATAAAGCTTATCTTTCATCCCTCTGCAATAAAGCTTATCTTTCATCCCTCTGCACTGTTACAGTATTCGAGACACTTTTTTATACCATTCAAAACATTTCGTTTTGCTTCAATAGCTGACTTGACATTTTCAGGATTGGAATAGAATGTCCCATGGACACAACCCTACAGACAGGGGCACCGATGATAGTGGCATTGATGCCATGTGTGGAGAATAGTGTGGTGATGGCAGCTGTTTGAATCCCAGAGCCATATTTACAGCCTATGCATTGTGTGCAGGGTTATTGTCGTAACAAAGGGGGAAGATGGGTGAAAGCTTTATTTTAATAGCAATCCCTCATTGACTAGCACAAAAATAAAAAGTATACCAGTGAATATTGATTGGTTATGTAGGCCTTTTGAGGCATAATATTAATATTTAATTACACTGTAGACTGTTAAAGCTGTACACATAACTTATGGCTTGGAGAGTGTGTATTAGATAATCACCATGCTTTAGTTGTTTAGAAATTCAGTGATAACATGATACTACAATTGATAGTTATAACTCAAAAACCTGACATTCTAAGAAGTACAGAGGAAGCAAACAAACTGTACTTTAAATATTTATGCCATCATAGCAGACCTGTAGTCAGTAATGGCTTCAGGTACACTACCAGAGTCAATTTCTGATCCTTTAAGTAGTATGCTTGTTTCACCATTACTAAATATTTTTTTTCTGGTGCTATTTGCACATAGTTAATGTGTCCTGTATTTTCAACTGCATTACTTCCTTCTAATTGAAATGCCCAAAAAGGGACTGACAAGAATGGGCCATTCATCCCAATAAAGCTTTACAATCCTATCCACCCAAATCCTCCAGAACAACGTCAAGTCAAGTTTTGAATGTCCCTGGTATTTTGTATGTTCCTTTGTAACTTATTTCAAGTGTCTGTAGTATGCTTTTCTTTACACAGAGAACTACTATTTGTGCACAATTTACTCTAGGCAATTTTCAACTGTGCCTTGTGTTCATATTGAGCTCCTCTTAAAATAATATTCTTGATCCATTGTATAAATTCTTTTCATAAAATTTAAACACTTCGGTCATGTCCCTACTTAATTTCTATCTGCTTAAAAAGAAAAGGTTCAGCTACTTCAGTCTTTCTTCATAACTTGTACGCTGCAGTCCTGGAGTCCGCACAGTTGCTCTTCTTTAGACTATTTAAGTACTGCTATATCTTGATTATAACCCAGAGACTAAACTGCACTTGGGTACTCCAGGCGAGTCCTCTCAAGTTTGTGTTGAAACATAAGCACCTTTGACATATACTGTACACACTGTGCTATGTAACATAACGTTCTGTTAGCCTTCTTGATAGCATTGCCTGGAGGTTGATAATGACCAGTCTGCTATGACTCCTAGGCCCCTCTTATAAGGTGTACTTTCAGATCTCCCATTGTGTATTCAAACTTAACCCTTTTACTTTCTATGTGCAGTACTTCACATTTACTTATGTAATTTCATCTGCCACAAAAATGCCCAAGCATATATATACTTAACAACTACCTTGTCTTTATGAATATGCACTTAACTATAATTTCATATTTTGCAGGGGAGGGTGAAGGTGAATTTAATTACAACTCTTTGCTTATTAATTTTGCAATTTTTGTTTTTTTGGGGAAAAATTAAATCCCTCTCTAGCAACAAACTATTAAATGTGTGCAATGAATTATTTTTGCCACCTCTTAAGTTGTTCTCTTATAAAGTCACCTAAAGAGTAATGGTTTTAATCTAATTTCATTGATTTAATATGGAATCTGCCACAGCTGTATTCAGTACAATACAACTTTCAAATAACTTACAATTAATATACACAAACTTGCTTATTCCAGTGCATTTGCAGTGGGACACAACATATTCTGACAGCATCATGTAGAAGGTTGGAATTTACCGTGAACAAAGTGACAGTCCATCACAGAGCCTGCTCATTCAGGACTAGTTTAGAATTACCTGTCATTCTAGTACACACTGCCAAGTAGTAAACTTAAAAATTATCATAAGTATACTTTGGGTTTTAAAGGTGGAGGAGACTGGGACCAAACAGTTCTTTTTAAGTGGTGGGGCCTTTCAGAGAAGACTTTGAATGTTTTCTCGGCAAGCCAGGCAGAGACTGGAAACACACTTGTCTGAAATTATTGACAAGGCAGTAGTAAGTGTTGTGACATTTACGTTGAAAAACAACTACAAGACATTCCTGAATCATTGGAATTGCAGACTGCACAGGGTGAGATTAAATTTAAACTCCAACAGAAAATATCTATTAAATGCTGTAAAAATATGAAAAAGTTGCTAATTAAATTTTTATTTAAAAATACTTCTGGCAAAGTTGATTTTGAAAGATTTAGAACACGGGTGTCAAACTCCAGGCCTGGAGGGCCGCAGTGGGTGCAGGTTTTCTTTCTAACCCTTTTCCTAATCAGTATCCAGTTTTCACTGCTATTTAACATATTTTCCCTCTATTTTAATAGCCCTGTTTTTAAGGATTAAGTCTTCTGAGTTGATTCTTTTCTTCATTAAATGACAGCCAAACAGAAATGAGACATGAAACGAGCCAACAGATGACCAGCTAAACTGGGGCTTCAAACTCCAACCAGTTCCTTAATGAGAAGCTGATTCTTGCTGTTAATTAAACCTGTTATTCAATTCTATGCCTTGTTGCTGCTCTCTTTTTCCCACAGTAGACATTTCCAAAACTGTTGATATTCTGTTTTTTTGAGAGAACTCCTAAAATGTTTTGGGATCTTCATCTTTATTATCAGATTTTGTTTGATGGGTACAGGTGAGCTGGTCACGTCATGCTTGTTTTATGTCTCATTACTGTCCGGCTGCTAATTAAGGAAAAACAAATAAGGGGCCGGAGTTAAGCTAATTAAGCTAAGGTTAAAGAAGTTAATTAGCATCAAAAACTGGTCCCTAATTAAGAAGCTGGTTAGAATGAAAACCTGCAGCCACTGTGGCCCTCCAGGACTGAAGTTCAACACCCCTGATTTAGAATAACACTAGGAAAAGAATTAAAAGTACACAATGCTATGAAAGTAATTTGCGCTGTCACCTTAAATGTACTGCCACTGATTTATCAGGCTAATATTTTCCCTCTTTTCCAAATTTAATTTTCATTACCTTTTATATATGTAGCTTTATGGAAACAGACTTTTTTGCAGCAGAAGAAGCCCAGATGCTATTTTGACTTTTCCGACATTCTTCATGGTATTTATTTGTTTGACACACGTAGAGATTGAGCCAGTTTCTTTACAGAATTGTTCAGCATATACATTTAATGTTTTACAGTCCTATCTAAAGCTCACTGCAGATGTGGTTATAGAATATTGATATATCCAAACTGATTCAGTGATGACAAGAGTTACTCTGATTAGGGGTGTGAGGCTTGCAGCCGTAGCGTGCGGCTTTAGGAGTCTCCATGTACAAGCTTGTTTCTCATATGTGGTAGTGTCTTCTGTTACCTAGGTGTAAAGCCTACTGTGAAGCCTGATGAAGTGCAAAAGCCTAAGCAGCAGGAGCTGGCTCCGGCTCCCTCAAATAAGGAATCTGAAGCCCGAAGCAATGTGGATGACCATGAGCCCCGATTGGGTCCTCGACCTCGGTCACACAACAAGGTTATTCAGCCTCCTGGAGGAAAGTCCAGTGTTGTCTTCTATTAACAAATGAACATTCTGACTGGTCTGTTTGTTCTCCTGAATCTGCATCTCCTTTCCAGTCAATGTGTTCACATATCCTGTATTCTCTGACTTTCTGAAGGCCGTTGCATTTTAATGTGTTTAAGTGTAAATATTGAACATCTCAAGTATGCCAAGATTCATTTTTTTTTTTTTTTTTTGTTTTTTTTTTTAATAAATGTTTAGTGCCAGGCTAAGTCCTATTGGGCTCTGCATGCCAGGAAAGCAGGGGATTCTAATTCTTCGTGCATACTTAATGGTATGTTTCATCCATGAGAAAAGAATTTGTTGATGTGTGTAAGGCCCATTCTTGTGAATGTTGTAAAGGTCACATAGTGTGAATTTCCAATGGAAAATGGTCGTCTGACCTGAATACTGTTACGACCTAGGATCTCTGTCCTGGTACGTTGGATTCCTTCATGTATAGCCACATGCTTGCTTGCATGCTAAAGGATTGTTACACAAGATGCGGAAAGCCTCTTTTACTTTAATGCTCACAGGGGTGGGTGTCAGCAAATGGGCTTTAAAGAGTTGCTGTTAGCAGATTAGAGAACAAACACTTCCCTCAAAAAATGATGGCTTTACTAAGCTGCCAGGTACTTGAGTGTGATTCACTGTGCCTTGCCTTACTCTACAGTGCCTTATTGGCCTGAAATGTTATCCAGTCTGCAATTCCAAATCAATAAATGACCATATTTTGTTATCTTTGTGTATGACTAACTTTCATCTAATTGTTTTCTACAGCTATAGTACAAAAACAGCTTGGCTCTGGTTCGCAGATGGGCAAAAGGTTTCGTAACCGGTAAATGTGTGTTATTTGTGGATTCATCCCCTAGATCCACCGGGCCTTTTCAGACTGAGCTCACTTAGGATTTTGCCAGCAAACACCAGTCTCTTGTTTTTTGTCTAGAGTGGGTCTTGGTATCACTTTTCTATGTATAAAATAAATGCACGAGAAAGAACAGATAGAAGTAAAGATGGAACTGTGTGAATGTCTTAATATTTTTCAAACATGTTGGCCGGTATTTGTTCTATGATAAGAGGTAATGTTAATGTAATAAATGGCTAATTTGAAATTTTTTTGGTATCACTTATGTGGTGTTGCTAATTATTATTCTTTTGCATAGATTTTTGTATACAATCGGAGGCTTGTAACTTTGTACTCTGATCAGCCATTACATTAAAACCACCTGCCTAATAGTGTGTAGGTCCCCCTCGTGCAGCCAAAACAGCTCTGACACGTCGGGGCACGGACTCCACAAGATCTCTGAAGGTGTCCTGTGGTACCTGCCACCAAGACGTTAGTCCTGTAAGTTGTGAGGTGAGGCCTCAATGGCTTGGACTTGTTTTTTTCCCACCACATCCTGCAGTTGTCCAATTAGATTGAGATGTGGGGAGTTTTAGAGGTCTTGAACACCTTGAACTCTCTGCCATGTTCCTCAAACCATTCCTGAACAATTTTTGGAGTGTGAGGTCATTGTCTTCAGTGAATACTGTTCCCATGAAGGGTTGCATGTGGTCTACAACAGTATATGGGAAGGTGGTTATGTGTCAAAGTGATATCCACGTGAATGCCAGGACCGAAGGTTTCCCAGCAGCACATTGCACTGCCTCCACCGGCTTGCCTTTTTCCCATAGTGCATCCTGTTCCCATCTCTTCCCCAGGTAAACAAAACAGAAAATGTGATTCATCAGACCAGGCCTCCTCCTTCAATGGTCGGGTTCTGATGCTCGCATTCCCATTGTTTTTGCGTTTGGTGGTGGACAGGGGGTCACCATGGGCTCTCTGACCTGTCTGTGGCTGTACAGCAAGCTGTGGTGCACTGCATGTTCTGTCACCTTTCTCTTGTGGCCAGTTTTTTATTTATTTTTTTAAGTTTGTGGTACAGAAGTTCCTCTGCAGGATTTGGACCATATGGGCCAACCTTCACTGCCCTTTGGCATCAATGAGCCTTAGGTGCCTATGACCCCTGTTGCCAGTTCACCGGTTGTCCACTATTGCTGTTTTTAGAGATGCCGTCGTGATTTGGCCCCTGTCAAAGCCATTCTGATCCTTATGCATGTCCATTTTTCCTCTGTTTAACCCATTGCCAACTGACTTGCTGCCTAATATATCCCAACCCTGGACAGGTGCCACTGGAACAAGATGATTTATGGTGTTCACTTTACCTGGTAGTAGTTTGAATGTTGTGGCTGATGGCTTTTTATATACTGCATGTTATGTGTTGGGCATCCCTGCCTACAATCTGACCACTTCCATGATGTTACTGGCCCTCTGTAGAAATTGGGCATTTTAAAATGCTGGACGCCTGTGTGTTGATTTTTAAACAAAACTGCACTTGTGGACGTTAACACACATTTAAGACCTCCTTGAACACAACCTGACCACTTAATAGTCAAATCTCCCCTCAATAAAACTGCATCTTGATGGGACTCGGATCTGGGCTTTTTTTTTTTTTTTTTTTTTTTTCTTTTCAGCCATTCCTTGTTGGATTTTAATGGCTTGTCTAGAGGGACATTGTCACGTTACCAGGTCCACTTTAGGCTGAGCTTCTGACAGAGAGGGTCTCGCATTACCCTCAAGAGACTTCTCTGAGCATCTTGTGTTTTGTTCTTGGGCCGAACTTGCTGGCACAGCCTGGCCTGAACAAGTTGGCATTTGTTTGAAATCATCTCCACTTGTAGATGATCTCCCACACAGTGAAACGGCAGATTTCAAATTGCTTGGAGCTCTTTTGATAACTCATAGGCTTTCATTGTGAAGGCCTCAGAGAGCTTAACACACACTTCAGTGACAAAGAGCAGCCCAAACTAAATGGAAGGGTGAGGTAAATAAAACCAGTTCAGACAAATCCTCTGTAGTGAGGTTCTCGTCTTTTGCACCCGATTCTAATTTAAGGGATTTGTGATTGGGGGGGGGGGGATTTACTTTTTCCACATACAAAATTTACAATTACTGTTATTGAAATTAAACAATGAACCACAACATGTAAGTGTAGCCTGGTGTTTGTTCTATTGCAGATGCTGTTTACATGAAGATTGAGTCTTCATATGTCCACGTATGGTAAAAAAGAAAATAGATTTTATGGTGTTTTTCACGACTGCATTAGTGAAAAGTCATCTGCTTCTCTGAACTTGTGATGACTTCACTAATGCCCCTCTTCTAGTCATGTGATGCTCAATTCTTTCCTTATCAATATTTAACTCCTGATGCATGTTAAGCTTACTGGCCTTTAATATGATGGGATGACATTTGCCAGCTTCCTGTATTTAGGAATTCCCACACGTGGCGATTTTCGAAAAACGCACTTGAAATCCACGTGTGCAGGGGGTGCAAAGTTAAAAACCATACAGAGAACTAGCGTCTGGAGTTGAATGCTTAGTCAAGGAGGCAGCAGTGCAAATCACTGGGTGTAATCCAGATCAGAGCTGTGGGGGGCGCTGACGGTGATCCAGGGAGCATTGGGGCGTAAGGCAGGAACAGACTGGACGGAGCGCCGGTCCTCCAACCTTTAGAATTATGAACTAAGGTTAACCTTCGGTATTGGGGTTTTAGACACATCAGCTCCACACATACACCTGGGTACAGAATTCAGGCTCAGCCTGCTACATCCTTTACACTTAACCACTTATCAACCATTTATTAATTAGCTTGTTAATCAACACATTAACCGCTGTGCCACCATATTGTCCAAATTCTGTTTAAAGTCACATTGATTAGCACATTCAAATAAGAATTTCACAATACTTTGCACATGTCATAATATCCACCTTAATAAAAGTCACTGTCATTCCAACAGATGCTGGGTGCATCACAAACATTAACATCGCTTGTACAAATCCCATACCAAATGGCATGTAACAGAGACATATGACTTGTTTATCATTCCAACAGATGGTGCATTATTACTACAAATGTTTGTGATGCGCCATCTGTTAGGATGACAAATGCAATCCATTTTATCACTACATGCATTACTATTGCAATAGATGGTGCACTACAAACATTAACAACGAGGTCTGCGTTGATTACTTAGATTTTGGGTAGCGCAGTTTGTTGACTATAAATCTGTATCTATACTAATAAAAGGCAAAGCCCTCACTGACTGACTCACTCACTCACTCACTGACTCATCACTAATTCTCCAACTTCCCGTGTAGGTGGAAGGCTGAAATTTGGCAGGCTCATTCCTTACAGCTTCCTTACAAAAGTTAAGCAGGTTTTATTTCGAAATTCTACGCGTAATTGTCATAACGGTCGACAACGTCCGCCATGTTAAACTTTCTTATTTATGGCCCCATCTTCACGAAATTTGGTAGGCGGCTTCCCTGCGCTAACCGATGTACGTACTTATTCCGATGGTATGACGCCACGGTCGGCCGCCATATTGAATTTTCCAAACGTCACTAATTCTCCAACTTCCCGTGTAGGTAGAAGGCTGAAATTTGGAAGGCTTATTCCTTACGGCTTACTTACAAAAGTTAAGCAGGTTTCATTTAGAAATTCTATGCATAACGGTCAACAACGTCTGCCATGTTGAACTTTCTTATTTATGGCCCCATCTTCACGAAATTTGGTAGGCGGCTTCCCTGCGCTAACCGAAACCAATGTACGTACTTATTTCGGTGGTATGACGCCACTGTCAGCCGCCATATTGAACTTTTCAACAGTCTTTGTTACTTATGGGCCCATCTTCAAGAAATGTGGTACGCGGGTTCCCAACGCTAACTGAATCCTACTTACGTACATATATACGTCCATAGCCTGCAGCTCGGTCACCGTGTGAGGTGCTGTTGGGTCCACCATCCCAATGCCTCCCACGTTGTTGGCTGCCTGCCTATATAAGGCCGTCCGTCGCTCCAGTCTCTTCATTCCCTTCCTTGCTTTGCCACGGTATTCACGTCTCCCTGCTGATAACTACAGCCTTTTTATTTAATCCACGACTTCTCCACTGTTATATTGTTCATTTATTACGATTATAGTTATTGTGTAGGTATTTTAGACTTACTTTACATTGTTCAGGTAACCATTTCCTTTATCATTCCGACCGTACCCCCATTACCATGTCTATCGAGGTGATCACCATCGATCAAAGAACTGTCACTTACCGAGTGGTTTCCATGCCCGGAGATGGCACCTGCCTTTTCCATTCTCTTTGTTACATATTGCACAGCCATATCAGGCTCACTCTTGATATCCGGAGGAACATTGTGTCTTATGTATTGAATGACTGGGACAGGTTCAAGGTGTGGACTGATGACGGTACAGGAGATAATTAGACTACACAGGAGCACTAGAAGAGTGAAATGCTTAAGTGTACCGAAATGGCCAAATATTTTACACCTTTGGACAACCGCCAATGCCTCTTAAACATCTTAGATTGACAGGTGACGATTTCAGTAGTGGACACTTTGATGTTTAGAAATGTTTAAACTCTCAAAAGCTGGATGTGAAGTTATCAATGAAACTGGTTGTATACTTACAACGCTTGACAGATGCCGAATGTCACTTCAACACAAGTCCTACAAATACTGTCGTAATTGAAACAAACCATGAAACTCACACCAATTATGACAGCAGCAATCCAAGCTGTGAGATTTGAAACAAGATTACTGTTCACATGGCCGACTGTAAGTTACATGCTCAAGAGTAAGCTCAGCGCACAGCTACAGCTTGGTCATATTACAACTGGAGGGCCGAACTGACAACGTGGCATACAAAGAGATCCTTAACAAATAATTATTGGCATATTTTCCCTCAGTTTAAAAAAGGTTTAATTGTCTTCTTAATAAAATGTTAAGGCAGTACTTCACCGCTGCGAAGCGCGGGTATTTTGCTAGTATACAACATAGCGCAGGATAAACAATTAATGAAAACAGAGGTTGCCACGCTTAGTAAATGTCAGATTCTTTATTTCTAAAAAGTTCCAATAATGCTGAACTTAAATGTGCAAAAGTTTATAAAAAGGAAGGGAAAGAGGAGTAAGAGTGGTGAACAAAGTCTAAAAGTAAAATCCAAAAGCTGCCAGGTGGCACAGCTAACGTTCCATTGGAAGTGTGCCCCCTGCCTTTCAACCATGGAACTGGAATTTCAACGGGGGCTCTCCCTCCTGCTTTTATTCAGAAATAAGACGAGGAAGAAGTTTTGAGAAGAATGAAGCCCGCTGCCAGTGAAGGGCTTGAGGAAAAGGCAGCCAGGTTTACTGGTCACACGTCTGTCCAATCTACAGTGGCTTGAAAAATGGCTCCAGGAGATCGTTCTTGAATGTGCAGCCACCATTAACGATGCTCCTGCTTGCCATAATCTCCCCAATGTTGAGGGTGTCATTCCCACATTGCCCACTTTTTGGAGACAGTCGCAGTTTAACCAACTGTTAATTAATGGCTCCCTGGTCGTCATCGTCTTCCTGCAGCAGAGGAGGCGTCTCTGAAGGATCACGCTGGGCCTCTTGGGACCTCTTTGTGGTCTTATTGAGGGTCCCATCCTGCAAGACAACAACAAAAGTTCAAAGTAGTCCGCTGTCACCATGCCATACGCCTCTCTATCTCTTCGCGTAGCGGGAGGACCGTCGGCCGTGTTCCACATCCACGTGCTGGCAACACCGCTTTATTCGATCTCTGCCTTGTCATAGTGATGGCCTATTCTTGAAAGACTCTTTTTAGCGAGTCACAGTAATCGATGTGTGATGTACAAGTGCCACCCACCTGATTCTCATTCACGACACTTTCTAGTTAGAACTGAGCACCCTCATCAGCAAACAGGAACTCCGCCATTGATGATTCTCTTGTAACAACACATTTATATTAAAATGGATCCATGGTTTGTTTTGTACAAATCATTAACGGAGTTGTTTTAGACACAATCTATCTCTGTGTATGTGAGGGGCCTCCTCCCTCACATGCCAGCCTCCGTTTGAGTCGGTGTACCTCTTGCCATGTGTTGGAGCGCACCTCGCCTCTGCTTAGCTAGCGACACCTGTTTGTTCAGCAGACATTATCATCTACAGATTGTTAAGGAGTAACGTTTGATGTTTTTGAGAGAGAGAGATCAGAGCTCCGTGTGTTTTAAAGGGTAGCTGCTAATTGGCAGAGACATCACGGCCACGTGCTCTTCTCTCCACACGGGGGACGCTCTCCAGTCACAGCTGAACACAATCAGATACAGTGCTGACCTTCTACTTGGCCAGAATTACATTATTTTTAGTGATTTTTAAAAAATTTCCTGTTTTACTACTACCTGGGCGGAGAATATAAAACTAATACGTTTATGGCTCTTTGTACCTGCCACACAAAACAGAACCTTATAAAAAATATTATCATTTTTAACAATAATTTGCTTTCAACCTAACTTTAATGCACAAATTCACTGCGCCGGTAGGTGTTATTCACTGATTCTTTTGAATTTGAACTGAATCATTACCCAAGGACGAGTCGCACAATTCTTGTTCACTTAACGATTCTCACCTTTTGTACCGGTAATGTTACCAATGGGTGGCAACAGGGGTTGTTACCAGCAGCAAAATGACCGCCGTCAACTCAAAATGCTGGCACCCATACGTGAAAATGCTAAAAATATGACGCTAAAAACGTTACAGGTGACAAGATAACCCAAATCTATGCTTTGAGATGTCAAAGCGCCAAATATGATGGGATAGCCAGGCACCAATTCCAGCCAACAGGAGTCTTTTCTTCGGTCTGTGTTTGAAAAATATGGCAACTGAATTGTTCTTCAAGACTTTGTAAGACCTGTTTTGGAATATGCTGTTCCCGTCTGGCACTGCCCTGGCCCCTTGACGACTGACCTGACCAAATGTGAGGTGGGCGTGAAAACTCCTCCTTGGCCAAAGGTACATAGAATATCGGGAAGCGTCTTAAATTGCTGTGGACTCGCAGCGTGAAGCCTCTCAGTTCGACAGTTTGTGTGGTGGTGAACTGTCGGTGGTCAGTTTCGAATCCGCAAATTCCAGAGGCTCAGAGGTGAGCAACATGGAGACTTCCATCTGTCAGCCACACAGAGAGTCTGTGTCTGAACACTGCGAGTGATGCGCCTCCTGGTGATGTCAGCTGATCTCTCACCGTGTCGGCAGCGTCACCTCTACATCCCACCCGTCCACAATGTAAATCCTACCCTCGTCGCCAATTGAATTGCCATGGACTCTCACCATGAAGCCTCTCGGTTCAAAGGTGAGCTGCCAACCTGCGTTCTCTAGCTTAGAGGCGACTGCTCTGTGGGACAAGCTAAAAGGAGACCTCCTTCTGTCGGCCACACAGAGCCTGTCTCTGAGCGCTGTCAGAAGTGCGCCTCCTGGTGGTGTCAGCTGATTTCTTTCCGTGTCGGCCCCCACCACGCAGCGTCACCACTATAACCCCCGTATCCTCAAATTGTTCTGTGCATCCCAGTTGTGTTTGGACTTTGCTAGAAAATTCAGTGATTGGCTACCCAAATTTACAGAGGAGACTACTGGTCGCCCTACAAGGGATTTGTATAAACGGTTTATTCCAAGACGCCAGGCGGAGTGTTACAGGTCATCCCCGACTTTCATTTTTAAGAAGCCGAAAATCTGCTAAAAGAGTGAAACTAAAAGTAAGGACCCACTGAGCCACCCCCCCACACGACGCTGGCAGGCCCAGCATCTGATCAACCAACTGAGTGCCCACGGGCTGGGACAAATGGCCGTTTATGTAAAATGGAAGGTCCATTTGTGAAATGTACTCCCTAGTGACCAGCACCTCCTCCTCTTCCTCACATCACTCAACAATGATGGCAACTTACCTGCTGCTTGTCCACAATGTTAAGGGCACCGCAGCTCACAATGCAAGCAACAATGTTGGCAAACATGAAGATCATCATGCGCTGCCACCGCCACAGGGGAATCTTCACGTCACTAGGAAGAGAAGAAATGGCGTCAGCGGTCGGTCACGGTCACTGTGTGGACATCCCATCCCATTGTTGTACTTTCATTTTTCTTTTCCAGGTTTCAGAAACTTTCACTTTTTTTTTTTTTAACTAATTGCAGATGTTATGTTTAAATTAAGACAGCAGGGGGCGACAGAGTAGAACGCCCACACCTGCCAGTGGTACCCACGTCACCTCACAAGTACTCTACCTGGAGGAAGTCCCCAGGATCTGCCCGACAATTAGGTTGGATATTCCAATGCCAATCATCTGCACCGAGGTCGCGAGGCCCATCGCTGTCCCCAGAGTTGCTTGGGGAACAACCAGTGGGATGGACGGCCACATGCTCGCCTGCAAGACAAACAAACAAAATAAATCGTGCGTTGATCCCCTTAGTGTTATGTTTACCCCAGGATAAAAAAAAAAAACAAGCCAAAAATGTACACTTTTTTCCCCAACAAGAACAAATGTTATTACTTGTAATGGAAGCGTGTAAACACCAAAGCGCCAACATAAACACAGTAGAAGGGGCATGTCAAGTGTACACTACTGTACCAAGGCAGACGTGTTATGTGACGTGTTTTGAGATGGTCACCAACACATAGCCCGATGTCACAATCAGGACAGTAGTCACGCATTTCTTTGCGTTCTTCTAATATTTTTTCCCTTACTGGCACACAAGAGGGTAGAATGTCAGTGCCTGACCTGCATGACCAACGTGCCCCTTGTGTTATTGTGGGGTACCACAGCTCACTGACATGAACGTTGACAGTTGCCTCATTGCGACATTTGTGTGGCCGAACTAGAAGTTCTCCCATTGTTAACTGACATGCTTCTGAATCCAGCGCAGGTTCGCGGCTCTCCGTCGGCAGCTCCCCACGGTGCAAATCTACGAACTGAGATGCTTCTTGGTGCCAGTCAATGGCAGATCACTGAGTGTAGGGTCAGGGCTGCACAGAAAAGCTGGGTAGCCGAGAGAGCTCGGCAGACGTCACCAGGAGCGGTCTCTGCTCGCGGTGTTCAAGAGTGGTCTCCACATGGCTCAGAAGTGCAGGCTATGAGGGGCTGCTTCTGAGCCGGACATTGCAGGTTAACTGCTTACCACCAGCAGCTACTCGTAGTATAACCCGTGATCTGAGAAATGTATGGTGTGGGTCACTGGCAGTACACTTGGCGACAAGGGTGGGATTTGCACTGTGGACGGACGGAGTCACTCAGAAAAGATGGGACAGACTGAGAGAGAGAGAGAGAGAGAGGGTGCGCTCTGCTCACAGTGGTCAGAAGCAGACTGCGAGCACCCAATGCAAGGAGTTCTCACATCGTAAGGTGACTCTTTCTGAACCAGACACCGTGAGACCACAGCAATGCAGGACTTACTAACTTCTCTTCCACTTCCAGCCTTAGGGTGGAGGAGGAGTCCACAGAAGGGCACTGGTCTCATTTCTGGACCTTTCCAGAAGTATCGCCCCTTCCAATGTAAGAAACAAGATGACCAGAGGTTGGCATTCAGGATTGGAGCCCCACAAGCCCACAGGAGCAACCATTTTGGACACCACAGGGAACAAACTATTTCTGGTCCTTCATTTACATGATCAACTTAATTTAGCATCATTGCTATTAAACGGGGGTCTCCCGCTTGTCCGGTCTCAGTTCTCTGCACACAGCACTTAGTGTCTCAGTTATTATCTGCTCTGCCTTATGGTAGAAAAGCTGAGGAGAGGACACGTTAATTGAAGCCAAAACTGAGACCCCGAGGCCTGTCCTATCATTTTTCACGGCCAAATCGCCAATCGGTGATTCGTAATATGGAGAGCAGAACAAGTCAGGAACACAAAAGCACATCGCTTTATAAGAATATCCGTAAACTTGGATAATGTCACTTCTTATAGTATCTCGTCAAGAATGTTAATCACCTTCAGAGACAACCAACACCGTGCCATGACGACAGCCACTCGAAATGGAGTTGCCCCATTAAAAAAAAAAAACAAAATGGTGACGGAAATTCAAAGTATGGTGCAGCACCTCACATAACCAACACTTGGAACAAAGCTGCCGCAAGTGCTTAGTAAATTTTCAAACACACAGAATGGTCACATCGGCCAACAAGCCAAGCTAGCGAGTCCTGACGTGGGGTACTGAGGCCCCCATAGGTCGTTGCAGACCCCATTCCTCATCAGTGCCGTCAGCGATTCAGCGTGTGGTTGTAATGGCAGTTTTTAATTTATTTGCAGATTACTGGTGATCAACGTTTAAAAAGTTTGTGTATTCTGTGGAATCTTTCTCAACATTTATTTTGCTTCAAAAAAGTTTTTTTTTGCATTTTACAGCAATGGCGTTTGGTTTATTTTTGGGAGCCACCATTTTCCAGTGTTTAGCATCACTCGTTGCCATGACAATCCATACCCAGAATCACTCGGGAAATGCAGGACAGGTGACATCTTCTTCCAAATCCTTCACAATGCTTCGATATCATCGATGCGACCAGATAGGCGTCTTAGATTAGGAAACCGTGAGCAGTTTCAAGTAGGCCTTTATTTCGTTAAAATACACGACTTTTTGATCTCTAGCTTTTGACTTTTGATTAGCGTTCTGGACTCGGACAATCGATAGTTTGATATCCCAGTATGAACTCCGCACGTTTCCTGCCCATGTCTCTCTCCCGGTATTTACTCGCTCGGTCTGTCCTTGTGTCATAACAAGTGTGCGTTAAGCTTCAGGAACGAGAGTTGGAAAATCCATAAAGAACTTGGCGAGTCCCACTCGTCCCATGATGATCTCGCTTCTTTACTTCTGTGCCACCATGTCAGGTGCAACAATATGTAAAGGCGGGGAGCAATGGAATGCAATCACAACCCATGGCCCCCCACGCTGAGGTTACCCACCCTGCTTCACCCAGGAGGAGGACTGTTCACTCACGTTCTCGTTTCTGTGCCAAACTCCCTCATTTAACTTGTGCCTCCAACAGCGGGCGCCACTGCCCAGGGGGTCCCTTGAGGGATGGATTGAGCTCGAAGTTCAGCCCCGGTTTACTCACCGCAGCAAACGAGTAGGTGACCCCAAGCCAAATGGTGGAGACCAGTGGTGGAACAAAAGTGAAGGCCAGGAGCCCAAACACTGGCAGAGTCAGGACAGCACAGCCAAGAGCAAAGATCCCACGCAACCCCACATAGTCCTGCAAAAGAGAAGAGGCGTCTCTGAACAAACTGGGATAAAATGGTCGCCGGGTACTTTAGAGATGACGTCTGTGGAAGCTGCAATAAACTAAAACGCCCAGGCGGGCCACGGCCTTTCACAATTTGGCTTAGTGGCTTTGATCACATGCAGGCCTGATGTCACCGCAGTTCAGACCCCAAGGCCAGTGCTATTCTTCCAAACACAATAAACCACTTTAAAATTAGGGGGCATGCCAAGCACCTTAGCGGAGGGAAGGAGCAACAAGGCTGGCAGACTTCGAAGGCCAGGCATTGTTCAGCCAGATGCCAGCCCTCTGTCCACTTCAACAAGGGGATGCTGTCCATTTTCCACTTACAATCAAAATCCCGACGGTGGCCGAGAGCACCAGGGAGCTGTCGTACACGGCGCCCACGGTGTAGGCCGCTTCCTTCTGGCTGTAGCCGGCGTACTTGTCCTGGATGAACTTGCTGCAAGACAACAAACAGAAAATGGCACACAGTAAATCTGGACACTGAGAACCGGCAGGTGGCACACAGAGGTCCTGTCAGGGCCAGTTCGGTTCTCACACACCCATTATCCATATTCACATCCCAATTATGACATTACAGTGTCACAGAAAGCTGGGACCTCAGCCTAGTTGGACTGCAGGGGGCACCAGGCCACTGCACTTAGAACATGGGTGAGTAAAAAGGTCATGAAAGTGGACAAGTCATTGCATATGCTGAACATCTTACAATCCAACGCACTTCCATTTATGAGCTCGGCAAGCTAAACGATAAAATTAGAAACCTAAAACCTCATCAGAACACACAAATCGAGAAGTTTCATGCAGCACCGTGCCTCCCAACCTTTGTGGTTTCGCGTCCCTACCCAGTACATCACCTCACATGCCAGTGTGCTTGCGACCCGCCATGTCTGTGCCCCCCTCTGTCAACTGACAGTGAATCACCGTGGGGGATCGAGGCCACACAACCAGCAGAACTTCGGACTGTTAGATGGATAGAAGCGCGGCCGTCAGAGTGGGGCTTGGGGAGGTCGCCCGGGATCAGACGCGAGCCACCTGTGAATTGAGCGCCATAGTCGGAGCGGTGGGGGGAGCGGGGTTTTGTCCGGGATCGGCCACATGGTCCACAGGCAGGGAAATGCTGATGTAAGTGAAAGTCTCTGTCCTTAAAAAGGGGAAACAGTGACGATTTGTGACAAGTGAAACGGGCAAGTTTCGATTTGTGACTCTCTAAAGAGTTTTTTGGGTGTTTATAAAATGAGGAATCTCACTTCCCAAAGCCTCGTGGGCACTTCTGTGTGGATTTGTCCACAGCTACACAATTCCTGTATTTTGCCACACGTCACTGAATTTAATTTAATTTATGTTTCTCATTCACTTTGTTTTTTTTTCCCCTTATTGATCCCAAAAACCTCCACTAGAGGTGATTTACCATAAAATCCTGGGTAGTAACGAGGGCCAGCACAGGATCTTAATAAAATAATATGGTTATTTTCACAAAACAAGTGCTCCATCACACCATGAAGCCCTGAACAGCACAAAAGGCATAAAGCAGTTGGCAGCCAGGCAATCCAAAACAAAGAAATTCCCAGTTCAAGAATCCTAAAAACAGAACGCACAGCAAAAACATGAAAAGTCAGCAACTCCTCGGCACAGTCAAAATAACCCTCTGGATTTACAGGGCAAAGGGCACCACCCGCTGGTGACTGGCACCTCTTTGGGGACCACCCACAAAACACATGGAACATAGCGCAGGCAAAGCAAAAGTAACATTAACACAAATAAACGGCTCAACAAAGAACAGGAAGGACGTTAACACTTGGATTTGAACCCCAGCCAAGGCAGGAGGGCCGACTGAAGCAGAACACTTACTCTTTTGTGACGTTTCAATGATCGTTGTTTCATTTTGTAATTTCTGTTACATCTGTAATTATCTGCTGTCCCGTTACATGTTCTTATGTCCCACGTACTCAGTGGGTGGAGCCCTGGGAGGCGGGGCCACCCTGACAGCACTGCTTCTGGATCCTCCCTCTCCCTATAAAGGGTCGAGAGCAGCGGAGGTCCAGTCGAAGATCTTTACTATTATGTTGGAGTTTCTGGACATTTTGCTCTTTTCTTCTTATTTTCTAGTTTTTGGCGAGTCGTCTCAGTTGCTGCTGAAATACCCCGCCCCCTCCTGCTGTTACCTAGCAACCGCCTTATGCTAGTTAAAGATTTTTGTTTGACTAGAGATCTTTATTTAAATAGTGCACGCCATGCAGACACATGCAGAACTAAAGCACGTAAAAACACTTGCTGACAGGAGCTTGGCGCCTTTCTTCAGGTACGAATGGCACGAATTTCACTGCAAAAAAATGTAATTTAGTTTGCTGTTTTTTTGCCGAGTGCTGCAAATTCAATGATTTACTCAAATCACTTCAGTCACAACTTTCTATCCGTTAATAGCTACAGTTGTTTTTTGATGTAGGAGCTTTGTCGCAGTTGCAGCCCTTTTCATAGAAATTGCCAGGAAAAGATCAGTCAGACAGTCAGGTGATGCCATTGGTTTTGTAATTCCAAAGAAATTCAGATTGTGCCGGCAGACCTACCTGGCATCAGCAACGAAGGGGAAGACTCCATTGTAGAAGAACATGATGGAGAGGACGAGGAGCCAATAGCGGGCAGGCAGGCGGCGCAGATCCTGAACCCTCTGGAAGTAAAACAAAACACAAGATAGGAAGGGCAGGATGGCAGCACTGTCAGCACCAGGCCTGTAGAAAGTGCCAAATCAGAGCGGATACGAGAACCCCAGAAATGACAGGGAAGTGTAGCGCCACACATAGGTCCACCTAAAAGACCATACCTGCTGCTGGCTCTTTTCAAGGTCAAGGGGTGAGATGTTGGGGCAGCTCCCACCCATTGTTGAGACGTCCCCACGAGACACTCACCACTTTCTTTGACTCCTCTTGTATGACACCGTCCAGTTCAAGCTGCTGCATTCCCACCTTGTCTAGACTGCTGACTGTGATGGCGGCCAGAAACCCCATGATGCACAAGAAAGTTCCTGTCAAGACAACAGCTAGAAATGTCAAAGAGAGCCTCATCTGGCACCATTCTCCTTGCAGCTCCTGTTTCACACAAATTAACCAGAAATTCAGTTTAAATATTCATCTTAAAATTAGCAGAGCTATAGAAGCTGGTTTCTGTCCGTCAGGCAGTTACACCCCGTTGAGCAAATTCAGGGTTTATGTCTGCAATGCACCATGTTTTTGGAATGTATTTTGTAATGCGTGCAGTAATAAACGACATTACATTTTTAACTCCAACAGATGGTGCTTCCCAAACATCAGCACTGCTGTTGAGAGTTCCGATAGTAAATGAGGCAGCAGACAAACGGACGCTGTGTTGCTCCATTACTGTAGACTTGCACCATGAAGCATCTCCGTTTGTAGGTTTGCATGGTGGTGAACTGCCGGTGGTCAGTCGCAAACCCGCAACACCTGACTGAGAGGTGGTCTCCTTGAAGAGTGAGCTAAACGAAGACCTCCTTTAGACATTAGTCAGCCGTGCAGAGCCGGTGTTTGAACACATCAGCTGATTTCGCTATCTGTGAGCCTCCCCCTTTTCTGCGCAGTGTCGCCACTACACTCCACCCGTCCATAGTGCAAATCCCGTCCTCGTCGCCAAATAAACTGCTGTGGACTCTGTTTGTGGATTTGTACTGTGGTCAGCTGCCAGCAGTTGGTCGCAAACCCACAATGTTTGGCTCAGTAGTGCTCCTCTAACAGTGCCTACCTTACATGTGCAGCATTGCCAGTGCATTCCATCTGTCCACAGTGCAAATCTCATCGTTGTCGCAAAAGTGAACCGCCATGGACTCGCACCACGAAGCGAGATTTGCTACATGAGGCAATTTAAAGATAACCTTCAAAACTGGATTTTTTTGTTTAAACAATATCAACCTTGATGGGAGTGCATCAGGTTCAGTCTGACAGACCATCCAGGGGTCCGCAGCTCTCGGGTTGAAAACCACTGCTCTAAGGATCTGAAGCCATTCATTGTGACAAGCATACGAACATAGAGAATATCGGGAAGTGGCATGTACTTTTTCACAGCACCATATGTAGCCTCTTCCTAGGGGTCTGTCCAAATAAATGGGCCAGGACCGCCAAGGGATGTTTCCAAGTACGATGGTAACTGTCCTGTACTTACCACCCCAAAGTGTCCACTGGATGCCAAAGTGAGCTTCAAAGTGCTGGGTAAGGAGGAAATTGAGAACACTGCCCAGGCGAGAAAACGCAAGAGTCAAGCCAAACGCCAGTGCCAGCTCCTTCCCTTTGAACCAGAAGGCTGTAATCCGATTCTGCACGACTGTGAAAAGAGAGCCCTATTACTGCTAAATACTTATACTGCTGTTTAAGTGGCTAAAGTAAGTAATATGCCTTATTATTCACAAGACATGCAAACTATTCCAGATCTCGTAAATAATAAGATCTGCTCAAGACACTTCTAGTTTAAGAACAGTGAAGGCAGTAAAATACTGTGATGCAGCAATATAAAATGACAAAAAGGGGCCTCAGAATAAATGAAAACCTGACCAGGACTTCACAGGTCAGCCTCAGAAACAGGCCTCACCTCAGGCAGCCAGACCCAACTCAAAAAGCAGGCTTTGTGCTCTTCTTTTGCCAATTACAAATAAATGCCCTCCTTTATAAAGATTCTTTGTTGGACTTGTCTCTCCTCTTCCGTTTTTGTATATTTTGGTACATTTAAAGTATTTTAAACTTCAAAAGCCCGCTCCCAATTTTTGGGTCTGTACTTGACAGTTTGAGGTCAGGCTGGCTGGAGTGAGGCCTATCTCAAGACAGGCCAATGAAGATTCTGGCCTGATTTTGGGTGCCATCACCCCCATTTTGCAATTAATCATAGCAGAAAATATTCAAAAGAAATAAAAATACACAAAGGGAGAGGATAACTGCAGACCTCTGGCAAAAAAGGCAAAAGCAGGAAGAAAAATATTTAAAAATACTTAAAGGAGAACAAATAGAGAAAAACTGCAAATGGCCTCAAATGTCAACTCAAAGATAATAATAAGTGCAGTTCATAGTTCAAAGGCTGAAATCCAAAGATGAAACTAAAATAACTGTAAACCAGAAAAATCCGAACAATACTTAGTATGATATGCACTGCAGAACAGGCAGAGCCACTCTGGTGGACTTGTCTCCTCCACCTGAATAGTAAGGTGGCGGATGGATCCTTAAAAGTGACATCATGGTGGCCCACCCACAAAACAGAAGGAACACAGCCATTTTCAAATATATATATATATATATATATAGTAAATACTAAATAATAAAGAAATGGAACAATACTGACAAAAAATGACATAAAACCAAAACAAAAATAAATAACTAAAATGGAAAATAAAAATAAACCAGGGAAGAAAACCTAGCTGTAACATGAATGAAACCCCAAACCCCAGGAACACAAAGAGACATTGGGTACTCCAATATGGAGTGAATTGTTGCTGCCCCTTCCCGTCTCCCCATGTTGCGGCGTTTCTTACTGGTAAGGGATCCGTTTCCTGAGCCAAACAGCAGGCGGCCAGTCAGCATCAGCGGCAGCAGGTAGGCAGTCCCCTTGAAGTGAGAGCCCAGGGCAAATATGGCTGACCCAAGAACGGTAAGGAAGGAGAAGAGGAACACTCCACCTGGCAAAATGTCCAATAGAAATAGTGAGCTGTGATATTTCCACACAGACCTTTAGAGGGCTGAATAATCAGTCGGCTCTAGCAGTCTCTTTCCCTACACGTCTACATTAAAGGAATACTCAGACCAAAAATGTTTTCATGCAGAAAGGCAACAACAACAGTTTTGACACAACGTAAGTCAATGGTGACCAACACTGGAGAACAGCAAACGATATCAAAAACATCCAAGAAAAAATCTGATGTTACTCGTGTCACATAATCCCCATGTCAGGTCGTCCAGTCTCATGCTCACAAAGTCCCAAACGCTTCCACTTTCCCTAAAATATTGTTAGATAAACCGATTCTGGAAATGGTTCCCATGAACGAAAATGGAACTCCCTAAGACGTGAACGAGCATCTGAACTGAAGACCCGCCTCCCTGCCTCATTTATTGTACTCGAGTCCAGCCCAGTGGCAGCGTGTTTATTGGCCAGCATTGTGCGTTTCGTGACATCAACATTGACAGACAAGCACAATAAACACTGAAGGTTAAACATCATCAGGAAGAGAACGTGCCTCATAAAGACAGCAGAAAGACAATTCACCCATAGACTTTGACAGATTGCTGCTAAATAATCCCGAGGTACTCCAGCTGTAACGACAGGATGCAGGCCCACAATTCAAATGTTCGTTTACATCTGAGCGAGTTCCATTTACAGTCAGAGGAGGTTTGGCCTCTTTTTATACAAGCCAAGGGTTTACGGTCATCCATCCTCTTGTGGGGGTTTTGCTTTACTTTTGGGACATCTAAGCTTAGGTTTGAAGCATAATTCATTTTTGGGGCCTGCGAAGCCTGAGGTGGGTTATGTCCAATGGGGAGAGGCGAGGCCTGACCAGTGAAGCCTTTTGGGGGACTTGCACCCCTTTCACCATGATGAAGACTCCATATCGTATTAGTCTATTTAACAATATTTTCATAAAAATACACAAGTTTTGTACATTGTGAGCATCCAACTGAACGACTTGACATTACAAGACACGAGTAACAAGACATTTGGATGTTTTTGATATTATTTGCTGTTGTCCAGAGTTACTCACCTCAGACGCTTTATGAAGTTCGATTTCATTTTTTGCTTAATCATTATTAGGTTTCTATGCTTTTGAGATGTTCTGTTTTTAGTTTCTAAAGTTGAGAAATTAAATTCTTGCATTTATTCCCTGCCCTAGTGTGTGGTTTGGATCTTCATTATTTAGCTGACACTTTGATTTTGATGGGTATCGGTATTTTGATCTCCTGTTGGTATGACGCCGTGCCACCGTCATCAGGGATGGAGTCATGGAGGTCATGTCCCTGACGCTAATGACCTGACAGGTTAAATGTGCAATTCATTATCAGAGTCTGTGGACCAAAGAACCCTTTAGTGTGTCATGTTTTCCTTATTTCTTCTTTGTTCTGCTGGTATTTGACGTTGCTTACCCCATATTTCAGACTTTGATTTGGGTTTGTTATTAAGTGCTCTTGATCTCCAGTTTTTGACCATCGCTTTCATTTTCATTCTCCTGGTCCGTCTCATCATTCACTTGCTATTTTGTACATCAGAACATAAACTCTGATATTGAACTGAGTATAAGGACAACTGCTTAACCCATCGTGCTGTAAGCGTCAGGGTCACAACCACCGGGCACTGCGCACTGACAGCGGTGCTGATGTCTATAAAATTAGAGATGCCTATCAAAACCAAAATGGTGGAGGAAACGAACCAAAGTAAATTATAAAGATCCAAATATAGCAAGGAGTAAAGGCAAGAACTAAAAAAAAAAGAAAAACCAAACAGAAGGCCTGACACGCACAGAAACCTAATAATCAAATCATTTCATAACAAGATGCCTATGCTGTTACAAACTGCGTTATCTCTATTCTGTATGAAAACACGACATTCACATTTTTTTTCACCTATCGCTACAAACCACATGGGATAAGAAACATAAAAAATAGACCATTTTTGGGTGGGGTATTCCCTTAATGCTGCTCTTGGAACCCTCTGGATTTTTCCAGGATATCAAACACGTTTGTGATCACTCGGGTTGGTGAGAACTTTGGCTCAAGAATCCATAGGAGATGTACAGTAGCTGCTGATATCTATCTGCCCGCTCTGAAGAGAACCCCAACAAACCCCCTTATTGCGTGGCACCCAATTGTTTGGTACTTACAGCGGTTGCCCAGCTTGTCGATGAGGAATCCTGCCATGATCACCACCAAAGCATTGCTGCCAACAAGAAGAGCAGAAAGACCAATGAGAAGAGGTGGGGGTTTCAGCTGCTGTACTTTCAGCCCTCCATCATCTCACCCTCATTCCTCATCCCATCCCAAAGGCCCAAACCCTCACCAACCACAAACGTGTGCTGCTGTGGAAAATGATGGTCAATCGAGTGACTTTATTACTGTTGTATTTCAGACAGGAGTCCTCCCAACTCTGGGGTTCAATTCCTTGTTTTACGACTTCTGCGTTCATTTTTAATTCTTTTGTTTGCATCCAATTTATGTCTGGTTATTTACATCATTTTTTTTGTATTCGATTTTGTCAATGTATGTATGCCTCCACTGCCCTCCTTGTGTTGAGCCCTCGCGGAGTCTGTTTGTGATAGTTTGGTCTGACGCATGCACCCCAGTAGGCAGGCGGAGGTCACTTTGTAGGGCTCTGGCAGTGCCAAAGGGGCATATACCAGTCCTGCTGCTGGGTTGATGCCCTTCTACGGCTCTGTCCAGCTCTCCTCGTGTAACGGCCCATCTTCTACTATCTCCTCCATGCTCTTGAGACCTTCTTGCGACGGCACATATGGATGTGCCATCCTGGAGGAGCGGGACTACCTGTGCCACCTGAATCGGCTGCAGGTACCATCTCATGAGTGACAGGGGCACTAACAAAGCTCAAAACTAGAGAAGAAACAGTCGGGAAAGATAAGGGGAGAGCAGTTGTCTTGCCGTTGCCTCTCCAGGGCACCAGTTGTCACTTTCATTTGTACCAAAGCAGGTGAAGTTGACTTACAATCGCTTGTGACTCCAGACTGGACACAATGATACCCCTGTAGCTTCACTGACTTGGTGTTAGAGTGGGATGATTAAGTATTCCCTTCATTTTCGTGAGCCGTGTATATTTGTAACAATACGTCATAATTAGAAATGTCACTAAAGATGGGTTGCAACTGCACATAATCATTAATGGAGTATGAGGGTAGGGGGTTTTGAATGACATTCGATTAAATCATGAAGTTCAAAACTGAGCCTGAACAGAATGATGCTGTTTACAGCTTCGAATTTTATGGAAAATGAGTATAAATCTATTTGTAAATGTATCTGTCCTGGGCAAGACAATGAGGTCTTTCACTCCGTGCAGTGAGCTGAATTTAAACTTTCTCTGTGTCTTTTTTGTGTACATTTTTATGTATTCCTTCTTGGGTAAAAGATGCCTTATTCTGATAATTTACTGCTACAGTGCCACCAACTAATGTGTCTCGAATTCCAGGATGGCCACACTTAGAGACCCTCAGTTATTCACAAGGTAATTTGCTATCCTGTCCACAGGCCTTCCAGCAGAGGTCCCAAAGACTGCACAATCCACGGTGACCCTTGAGCCTCACCACCTTTGGTCGGCGCAGCGTTTCTGGAAAATCCCAAGTCAGCCCCGGAGTTTGGGTAAATATTTATTAGGATTAGTATTAATACCCACCAGACAAGCAAGATGGCCTGCTGAGTGAGGTATCCTGGTCACGAGATTGACTTGAGAGCACAACAAAGGTCGGACGTTCAGCTTTTTAAACAAGATTCTGATTTATTTCCAGGCCCAGCTGTCGACAGTATGGCAGACTGCTGATGTGTTCTTTAAATGAGGACACACAGCTCTGGCAGCTCCTCATACTTCACACACATAACCCACTCTGGTTGGCATAGCGTGCAGTCCATTATACAGGAAAGAGCCAGGGAGCCTTCATTAAAGAACGGGGAAGAGTAAAGGAACCGAATGGTGTGTTCTACACCTTAATGAAAAAACGGCAAAGCAAAAACATGACAGGAGTGCTGGACCAGGAGAAGAAAGGGAAAAAAAAAGAATCACTCATCAAGTAGCTGGGGGTCAGAAAGCCAGAAAAACAAAACCAAACCAAAGGCCAAAACCCAAAATGAAAACCAAAAACCAGAGAAGTAATTACATCACTCAGTTTTTAATACCAAAACTGGGAGAAATCTGTAAACATAGTGCCATCTTAAATGAGGGCGGCACCCTGATGTCACAAGACAAGACTTCTGGCAGTCACGAGGTGGCAAAAATTATCATTGCCAATGTAAACAACACATAAGATGGCAGTGCCCATAACCAAAACGGCACTGCAAAAATGCTACAAAAATAATGGAAAAAATATCATTACAATGCTAAAATCACTGAGGAAAAGCAGAATTAGAAGAGAAATAACCCAAAACCACCGCACCGTGGGAAACATACAGTATGTACACGGGCTGCAGGGGATCGTGGGAGACATAAATAATGGGGGGATTCTGGAAGATGTAAGTACACGGGTAGCAGGGGACTGTGGCAGACATACTGTATATGTTATGATGTGGCTTTGTTTTCAAATTTGTTCCAGGTTTATTGTGCACCGTTTTTGGAGTTTTGACATGTGCTGAATCCGATGCGCCTCTTTAAAAATGTATCTGAAATGTGTTTAAAGAATCGCATCTTCTTCTTCTTCCAGCGCCATCTTGTTTTGTGTAGGGCGTTGCTATCCTTTGGAACGTGTGACTTCTGTTGCCATGGTTACTGACCATCAATTGTGTGACAGCATCAAAGGTCATCGTCATGCACACTGTGGTCATCTCTGATTGGATAAAGATTCATCACATGCAGTATATGCTTTGCTTTAGGCCTGTTTGGAAATTCTGTAATTATTGTCTATGCTTTTTGGTTTATGATTGGGCTTTAGTTAGGGAGAGGACTCATTTTTAATTATGAACTTTCACTCAGTTTAAAATTGGAGTTTATCCCACCAATTCCTATTTAAAAATATTTCTGCTTAAGGCATAACAGAATGGCCATGGGCTAGAAGGGGATTGTGGGGAAAAGTACGCATATGGACAGAAAAGGATCCTGGGAGATGTATGTAAATGGGACAGAAGGGAAAAGCACACATAAGATGCCTGCTCAGGAAGTGCAGGCAAACCTGCACGTTACTTACGTCCAAGCATAGATGGCATAAAGCAAATTGTACTCCTCGGGGCTCATCCCCAGACCCTCCACGCACTCCACTGTCCCATTGGTCACCGTTGAATTGGGGCAGGTCAGGTTCTGAAGAGGAGAGAAGAAGCAGGACACCATCAAGCTGAGGTTTACTCAAGAACAGAAAACAAAAAGGTGACACCACCTCTTTTCGTGATGACAATTCTAGTGAATCTGAACTAGTGATGGGAACTCCGGCTCTTTTCAAAGCTTCGGCTCTTATGGCTCCCAAATGGCTCTTCGTTTAGTATCACATGGATGCTTATATTTTAGCCTAATTAAGCAATTATGAATGGTTTGTGTATAAGCAATTTCTTATTCATTGTTTTCAAACATTACGTATTTTTATGCATTTTTTTCCATTGCAAAAAATACACAGTTACTATTGTTTAACATTTTAATAAAAGCTTTAAATGAACAACTTAACACAAAACCACAGCAAACAAATAAAGGCCAAACTCAACAACAGCACAACACTATGACTCTTTGAATAAAAGTTTTTAGGCCAGGAACATACATGGGGCTTAAGGCCTGAACAAAAGTTGTAAATCCAATGGAAAATGGTTGTAGGTCGCTAGCTATCATTTTAGCCAGCTCCTCATCGACACGTATTTGTTTGTGTGGCGTTATTTGTTTTGGAATAAATGTGCTTATTTAGGTTTGAACTGAAGACCGTGTTATACCTGCAGTTTTCGGTAAGACAGTGGATGCTGCAGCAGAAGTACTTGTCTCTTTTCAAGGGTCAGTGGATGGCAGGAGAGCGGGCACGCTCTCCTCCAGTTGCACGGATGGGTGGGTGGTTCTTATATGTCTGTGCAGGTTTGTTGTTGACCCTGCTGCTCTAACGGATATTTTCTTATTACAAATTCTGCACTTAGCTTTGCAGTCTCCAATATCACTGAAATGCAGCCAGATGCTGCTTCTTTTTCAGCTTTCACTCATTTCTTGTGTACCTGGCCTGTACCAACACTCGCTGTCTTCGGAGCATCTGCCCCCCTTCCTTCTTTCACATAGTGGTACGATCCTAGTCCGATGTGTCGTTCGTGAACGAGCCGGCATTATGAGCCAGTGTGTTCTGTGTGCCCATATAAATAAAGTCCCGCCCCTGCCGAATGGATTTTCAGCAGAGCTGAGCAGGAGCGGCTGAAGCTTCGGCTCTGCTCGACGGGCATCGGCTCCTCTCGTTCGCTTCAAAGCATCGGCTCTTAGAGCCGGCTCGTTCGCGAACGACACATCACTAATCTGAACAGGAGTAAATCAGACTTTGAGGGAATAAAAGCTAGTCCCCAGCTCATGGCACCCTTGACCACTCAGGTACCCAGCAGATGAAACTGCTTAACACGTGCAAACCAAGCTGAAATTGACAGTGCATGAAACAAGGGATGCTAATTCACAGTTGCACTTGAAAGGCAGCAGCTCTGAGCAGACACACCAGGAAATCCTGTTGACTCAGTGGAAGGCTGGCAATTCTCTCAGTGACTTGACCAAAGAGTGGAGCAGAGCTGAGCTGGCCATGAAGAACTTGAGGATAAAGAAACAAATAAACCTGCAACACCAACCCGTTACAGGGGCTTCCTGCCAGTGCTTACTCACCCCCTGGAACTGCTCCTGGAGGACACTTGGGATATCGAAGCAGAAGTAGGAGCCAAAGGTGAGCAAGCAGTTAAAGAAGAGCACCAGGAAGCGGTAAAACGCTGCACAGACAAAAGGAACAAAAAAAAGGGCACGTCACAGAGGCTTCCACGCAGGTCGAGTGGTGGGCAGAACAAAGTAGAGAAAGATGTCAACACCGGGGCTTCAACATTGTCATTCACCCATTTCTTTCTCCAAGATAATTACGGAGACCCACCTAAACCCACCACACTGGCACACTCTTGTACACAAAGGTCCTCTCCCGAGTGCGGCTACAACACACAGTCCAGTCTGGAGGGACCCCAGTGCCTTCGGACTCACAATCCCAGTCCTTGCCCCTCACACACAATGTCAGTCAGGCTGAACTGTTGTCGCCCACGCAGTCCCAGTCTAGTCGAACAGTCCAGAACCCCGCCACATTGTCAGGGACTCCTTATCCTACACAGTGGTCCGGGACACAGTCCTCCCGGTTACATTGGCTACGTTTTCTGAATGCCAAGCTGCTTCTCGCATCCCAGTTCAGTCTGATCCCGTGAATATATCGCTATAGCTTTCCTCACTATTTTCTTATGAATGTCAAAGTGGATCAGCGTGACATTGACTGGATATGGGGGTCTTTTTTTTACTCATGTTATCACTGTGGACTCTCTGCTCAATATTATTAAAAACTGAGCACATAAGCTTGCATGTCTTTAGTGCTAGAGATTCACCGACCTTCCATGTTTCACTGTTCTTCCCAGAACGGGGCGGAGGGTCGATTAAGAATGAGCAGGACCAGGAAGTGAGAGTTGTTAAAGCTGGGACTAAATAACCAAAGCCAAGAAGTGAGTCCATAAATACAGCAAACCTCAAAACCAACAAGAAACACGAGAATCGCGTCTTTGGAGTCTTTGGAATGCCCACAAAACTTGGACAGGGAGCTGCTGTTGTATTTCAGCCAGCGTTCCTTCCCTAGCTGGGGTTCAAGTCCTTTCTGTTAATTTTTGACTTATTCATTTATGCTATTGTTACCTTTGTACGTTTTTTTGCATTATTTCTGTTAGGTATGCCTTGTGTTGTGTGGGTGGGCTCACCTGCCCATCACAGCCCCTCTGCCTTATAAAGGTGGTGCTTATTCACACTTCCTGGCTGTTCACCTAAATGCGCTTGGGAGTTGGGGAGTTGACTTGCGGTGTTTTGTTTTTGCTGTGCTTGAGCTTTTGTGATTTCTCTGAATTTTGTTGACCTTCTGCTCCGTTTTTTAAGTCATTCTCCAGATTTCTGTATTGGGACTTTATTTGCATTGGATCGCCTTATTATTTTGGGCAACTCCGTTTTGCCTTTTGTGCTCCATGGAGCTTCAGTGTTGTTGAAGAGTATTCCTGAAGCATAAATCTATTTATTTTATAAGATCCTGTCTTTTGCCCTTATATCTACCCCAGGTTTGATGGTACTGTATATCCTCGTCCAGTGGGCACTTTTTAGCACTTTTGGGACTCCCTGGTGGTGATGGGCAGGTGGTCCTTCCTTTTCTGGAACCACCCACAAAACACAGTGAATACATAATAAAGGAATAATACAAACACTAAATAAATAAATAACTCAAAATGAACATAAAGGACTTGAACCCCAGCCAGGGGAGAAACCTCTACTGAAATACAACAACTGCTCCATCCGGCAGCTCTTTATGCCGTCACACTGATGACACAACTTGGGGGGACCACCGAGGAACACGCCACCCTACCAACCCTTGGGTTACACATAGTAACTGTGCCACAAGCTGGTGGTGCAGTAAAATATAAACAATGCCACGTTAATAATTATAAACTTCCCACAATTGATAAAAGTGTAACGAAAGATTCCTACAGTTAGAAAAATAATTAGAAGTTAAAATACAACAAAAGTGTGAGAGAAACTACAGGCAAGTAGGCTGAAGTGGTATGGTCATGTGATGGGAAGAGACCAGGAAGATGTGGGAAAAGAGTGATGGGAATGGAAGTCCAGTTGGAAGAGGAAGTGATGGCAGCCAAAGCGGAAGTGGATGGATAAAGTCAAAGAAGATCTGAAGGAAAAGAGCTTGAGTGGCGAGGAGGTGCAGGGCCGAGCTGTCAGGAGAAGGCCGACCAGGCACATCAACCTCACATACAAGTGGGAAAAGACGTAAAAGAACAAGATGTGGTTAACTATGCCGGGGGGGGGGGGGGGGGGCTAATTTATTAGCTCATGGCCTTCCCTTGGAATAACGGGCGACGGTGAGGCTTCATTTCAGGCGTTAACGTTCTGGGCGCCCAGCGTGTGCAGATCTTCATCATGTTTAAGGGTAGCAGCAGTCATAATATTGTTCAACTGACCCATAAGGAATCAACCCCTATAGCGTCTGCCACCTCACGTATGGTCACTCCTCAACGTCAAAGGCTGGCCAGACCTTGGGTCTACTGGTGGACGATTTGTGAAGGATTTAGTGAGGATCGATTTGGAAAAGTCAACGCTTACATGACCTTTCAGCCCATTGTGTCATTATATGCACACGCCTGCGGACGCCCATATATGCCTACTTTTATAGATGCACGCATATGTGCGCACACACACACACACACACACACACACACTGCATTTACACTTTCAGTTTCCTCTGAACTACTTGATGGAGTGTTTGGTCAGTTCACATTGTGTTACAGTGATCTCTGTTCAGCTGTGCCATCCCACTTTGATTTTCTTCTTTTAGCCAGTATTCTTTCATTCCATTCACAATGTGAGATGACATTACTCATTTATTTTTTGTGCATTTTTAATTACATGAAGTTCTTTTTTTCTAATACATTTTTTTTGTTTGGTGCAAAAATGGCAAGGTGTTGTTTGCTGGTCGAGAGTTTCACTCCACACAACTAGCTGAGGTACTTATGACTCAAAGCTTAATCCAGGAAGTACACAGGAAAGAAAAGGAATGGCCCAACAGCAGATTACTGGCTCAGTCCAAGACAGGCGGCCATACTTTGTAGAAAATGGCACTGGACCACATTGAGCAAAACTGAATCAGCACCACTGCCTCTTTGCAGAAGTCAGTGAAACAAAATCCAGCACGACTTGACTGATTCCCAGCACTGGTAAAATTCTTCCTTAAGGACCGTCTCCCAAATCCCTGTCCTGCACGCTGTCCAGTCTCAAAGGTCCCAATCCCACATGCGGGCCACACATTCACCCATTTTCTGACCTGCTTTGTTGAATTTAGCAAGGGGGGGTAGCTAACTGACTCCCAGTCGCGCACACAATCCCAGTTTGACTGAATCCCTGTCACACACACACACACAATCTCCTTGTCCAAATGTGCACCATTCATCCCACTTAATCACAATTAGCTACACATACTCCAGTATGAGAGACAGTGAATTTTATTAAAGCGGATCTGAGAGTGCAAGTGTGCCGTCACAATTTGGCTAAACCCTCACCGATCGATACGGCCGCGCCCCAGTCGCTGAAAATCCATTTGGAGAGAATTGGCAGCTCACACAGTTCAGTCCAAATAAATCCCAGTCAGTCTGAGTAACTCCCACAATTCAGCCTTTATCCCATCACACTCGCTTCAGTCCCAGTTTACTTAAAATGGTGTCATCTGCTCACCATACAATCGATCTCGAGTCAGATGACAGGCAACCAACTGGGCCACCCTTACAGTCCAGTCTGCCACACGTACACACCGTCCCAGTTCGAAATAAAACCCACTGACACGCAGCGGTTGGCACAGAGTCACAGAAGACTCCCATCTAAAGATCTGACACCAGTACATACTAGTAAACCCAGTCAGACACACACGCACACGCCGTCCATCCAAGCCATTTCCAGTCACACATTACCAGTTTCCCTGTCCCAGTGTCAGTAAATCCAGTTCTCGCCCGCTGTCACACTCACAGACACCCAACTCCACCAGATTCGTTACTTCCACAAGTCACTCTGATAGCCCACCAGTCACGCGCCCCGTCAATCCCAATCCATCGCGCAGCTCTTGGTTCGTGACTCGACAGCCCGCTCGCCCGCTCGCCCGCTCGCCCGCACTCACTCCTCTCCGCAGGCTTTGCCATCTCCACTCTGTGGTCTACCGCTCGCTCGCTCGCTCGTTCGCTCTCCTGTGAGCGTCAGTCCACGCGCAGGCGCACACGGCACCACAATAACCGAGCCGAGATTCCAAGTTGCTTATGCATTAATACCCGGCTGCAGGCATCAGACACGAGCGCCCTCTATAGGTAGGAGGTGTGATCAACTCTCTGCAGCTTCACTCTGTTGGGTGAGCTGACAGTCCGTTGCACTTCGCGGATCCGCCGCTCTGCGTTCGTTCGTTACTCGTGTGGAGTCTGCACGTCACATCGCTTCTGTAGGTTTTTTTTCTTTATTTCATCAACAAACACACGCTGGTTAGTAATGGCAGTGAAATCTCATGATCTAAAGTCATCATTTTTAACAGAAATTGGCTCATAGAGCAGGCGGTGTCCACCTCCAGTTCATGCTTACAAATTCATCTTTTTCCACGTTAATTGGATCACCGAGAAACTCATTTTAATTCAGAATTCCACTTTTTTCTATTAGACATTTTATTAGCATCAACTTATTAAATTTCTTGATCTCATTATTCTGAGTCATGGTTGGCATGGATCACAATCTTTCCTGGCAGCATAAGGTACAAAACAGGAACCAGCCTTGGGTCAATTTATAGTTCATATAGTGCTTTAAACTATCAAACTGTAATGGGTATAAGTCAGGAGCGAATTGAGGCAGCAAACTGTCAGTCAATGTATATCTCTTATAGCGCCTTTCACTACTTTAATAGCCTCAGGTGCATATCAGGAAACAAATATGGATGTTACATTAGTTTAACAGTTTGACTTCATATAGTGCCTCTTGCTATTTTATTAGTATGAAGTGCACCGTAGATAACAACACTGAATGTGACATTAGTCAGTCAATTTACATTTCATATAGTGCCTTTCACTCTTTTAGTATCATTAGGTGCACAGTAGAGAACAAATCTGAATGTTACACCAGTTTATCAATTTTCATTTCATATCACATAGCGCATTTCACAAATTTAATAGCATCCAGTGCATTGCAGGAAACAACTTTGGATGTGACACTAGTCAGTCAGATTGAATTTCATGTAGTGCCTTTCACAATTGAGCTGTATCAGGAAGAAGGCAGAAAACAATTCTGGATGGGACACCAGTTAGTCCATTTTCATTTCATATAGCATCTTTCACTATTTTATTTTCATCATGCGCATATCAGGAGCCAGTCCTGGACAGTAAGGAAACAGCATGCAGTCAGTCTGTGTTTTATACAGTATGGTGCTTTTCACCAACTTTGTAGCATCAGGTAAAAATGGCAGGAGCCAACACTGCATGGCATATCAGCTGGTCAGTTTGTATTTCATATAGCGCCTTTCATTGTAAACACCATCACAAGATGCTTTGCAGCACAAGAAAGAACAAACTACTGTAGAAAGGAGCAGAAGACTTCAGGATGAATACTGAGACACAGAGTGTGTGCCCTGTCAATGCCCAGGCGTGGTGAAGTGACGGACCACTGGAGTCGGCCAAGAGTGGACATGATGGTCTGTGGGAGGGGCGGTTAGTGAAATGGACGGCTGATTTAAGAATTACAATTATTTTTCATTGAACTGCCTCAAAAGCTTAGTTTCACAACAGACGTGATGCTATCAGGTCCTTGGCATGCTGGCTCATTTCCTATTTATTTATTAAGCTGTTTAGTTATTCATTTATTATGGAAATAATGTTGTCCACATATTATGATGCGGACAAATCATTAACTCCACTGCATGTTTGTGCACCCTGTGATGGACTGGCACTCCATTTTCTACCTTATTGGCCTCCAGTTTCTTCTGACCCAGACCACCAAAGAGCAGGTATCAGAAGTGAGGGCTGATTCTTTATTGGAGCCCTTTCAGTCTGGTGTCAGGGCGCAGCACGTCTGTGAAACTGCTCTGCTACGAGTAACAAATGATGTGCTTATGGCAGCAGACTCTGGACAGACCAGCATATTAATTCTGTTAGACCTCAGTGCAGCATTTGACACTCAGGTCAGACATGACAGTCTACTGTCCAGAATGGAGAACATGCTGGGTATCTCTGGCACTGCCCTCCAGTGGTTCAAGTCCTATCTGACTGATAGACAACAGCAGGTCCAGTTCAGTGCCAGTCACACGAGGAGCTCCTCAGGGCTCTGTCCTCGGCCCTCTTCTCTTCTGTATTTATATTCTTCCCCTTGGCCATATTATTCGTAGCTTTGGACTGGGCTATCATTTTTTATGCAGACGATACTCAACTCTACTTCAATGTTAAAAGTGCAACTTCATCAGAGCTTTCTCAGCTCACAACCTGCCTCAGTGAAAGTAAAACCTGGATGGAGCAGAGCTCTTTAAAATTAAATTGCAACAAAACTGAACTCCTGTAAATTGGGACTAAAGTGCAACTTAATAAAATGAGCTCCTTCCCAGTCCAGCTTGGCGGTGATCTCATCAGACCTGCCTCTACTGTCATTTTTGATTCCTCCCTCTCTTATTCCACCACATAAATCACATTAAGAAACTTTCTTACTTTCATATTCTTACGTAACATATCCCGTGTTCGCTCCTTCCTCTCCTTTCCTAATGCTGAGAAACTTGTCCCTGCTTTTATCACATCCTGCATCGATTATTGTAATTCCCTACTGGCAGGTGCTCCTTCTAATCTTATATCTCAGCTCCAGCTTATTCAGAACTCAGCTGTAAGAGTCCTGACTCGAACCAGCAGCAGCGAGCACATCACACCATCCTGCTCCATCTTCACTGGCTCCCCGTGTCTTACAGAATCGAATATAAAATCCTACTAATAACCTACAAAGCCTTAAACGACCTCACGCCAAGCTACATCAGTGACCTTCTCCATCACTATGTGCCCATCCGCCCACTAAGGTCCTCTGACTCTGGCAATCTGCTTGTGCCCCACACTAATCTACAGGGTGGTCCAGATCTAATTATGCAGATCCAGATCGTCTGGATGACTTTGATTTATGCGGCGACGATTCCAGTTCGGCGCAAAGACAATTCTTCATGTCGTCAGTTCGCACACTTCTCGATGGTCTGGGATTTTTCGGGTGATTTTCTATGTAATAAACTTAATAAGTTATAGCGTAATGAAAATTGCATAATTAGATCTGGACCACCCTATACACTCCATGGGTGACAGCAGGGCCTTCAGCTGTATGGCGAGTGCCCAGACTCTGGAATGACCTGCCGAAATGAATCAGGTCAGCTGACTCCATGAACTCTTTTAAAACTCATCTGTTCAGGACGGCGTTTAGCTCTACCTGACTTTATTACCCTTCTCTCAGTTTACCTCCGTGTCAAGATGCTCATGTCACCTCTGTGTGTGTGCTGACCATCAATTATGTTATCTGTTAGGATTTTCTCTGAATTTACTATCTTACTGTTCTTTATTTATTCATCTGGTTTAGTACAATGCTTTATACTGTATACCCTGTCGTTCTTTCTTAAATTCTGTGAAGTGCCTTGAGCATGGGAAAGGCGCTATATAAATAAATTGTATTATTATCTATTATTATTATTATTATTCTTAAATACATCCTGAGACGCCTCAACTTCAGTTCCGCTTTCAGTGACTGTGGCCTTGGGGTCGGATGGTGCCCAACCTTCCCCGGGTGTTTTGATCCGTAACTGTGACACCCTCCAGTTAGCAGAATGGCAGTGGCGACCAAATCACTGCCCATCAGCTGCTGACTGCCAGCCCAACTCCATTTTGTGCCATAACCAGCAGGAGGCTCTTTCTCTCTGCCAGCAGCTGGCTATTCCCAGTGCTGTGAGTGCCAACCACTGCGACCGTGCAGGGTGCCCTCTGCAGCCCATCTCGACAGTTCCTCTGTGTTATGAGACCAGTCCAACCTGTCCCCTGAGTACTTGTGAGAATGGACCACCTCCACACCCACTTCCTAAATGTGGTGACCGGACACAAGAGGCTCTTCTGAGTGGCAGTTTCTTGTTTTTGCTGATGACAGTTCTCCAAGTTCTCCCCCTGACTCCTCTCCTTTATCTCATACCCACTCATCAATACCCCCTCTTATGTGCAGAATCATCTGAGGACTTCTGCAGGTGACCCGACATGCTGTTATATTTGTAGTCAGAGGTGACAGAGTGAAGCAGACAGGCCTGTTCCTGGTGGTTCTTCGGTGTCCCCCCATGCAGTCCTTGAGCCTCACAAACTGTGGCCCTCTGGTCAGAGAGTCCATCATCCAGGACACCACAGGCTCAGGCAACAGCATATCTTGTACTTTTGTTTCTTTTAAATGTTTTCATCTTTATTCAGACACATAGAAAACAGTATTTGGATGGACTTGCTAGTGTGATTTGTTTCAATTTACTTCAGCTCTTGATGTTTTCGATGTCACCTTGTTTTTTAGTAGTGAACTGTCTGTTTCAGTCCCATCTTGCCTCTGTATGTCTCACTCACCCGGGGGTATCTTCAGTACGACAACTCGATGCCCCACAGTCAGGCAGTTGCAAGGAATGTGGTGAGCTTAGGGGTGTCCCGATTATTCCCTAATGTGCCTGGACAAGCGTTTTAGATAGATAGATAGATAGATAGATAGATAGATAGATAGATAGATAG